>PVIA01001997.1:6861-236108 GCA_004024845.1 Tonatia bakeri
CCCCCCCCCCCCCCCCCCCCCCCCCCCCCCCCCCCCCCCCCCCCCCCCCCCCCCCCCCCCCCCCCCCCCCCCCCCCCCCGCTGGCTGGGCCCCAGGACCACCAGTCCCTGACAGCCCCGCCCCCAGCACAGCCACCTGCTGAGGCCTTGGGGCATGGTGTGGAGGAGGCCTCGGCTGTCCGGGGGCCCTGAGGGTGTCTACCTCGGGCGATGCGGAGCACACGCATGATGCGGATGATGGTGGGGTTGATGGGCAGGGCGGCGCTCATCTCAATCTCCTCCAGCGTGATGCCCATGATGGACAGCAGCACGATGGCCAGGTCCAGCTGGTTCCACCTGGGTGGCCGGCTGGGCTCAGTGCCGTGCCGCCTCCTTTCCCTGCTCACAGCCCCTTACAGCGACAGGCCTCCCCCACCATCGCCCTGGGAGCATCCTGGTGTCACCCATGGGGCGCATCCCACACCTCTGCTCAGCACCCTCACCTTTGCGGACAGCAGGCTGGGGCCACGGGAGAGGAAGGCTGTGGCTCTCGCCTGCCCCCTCCCCAAGAGCTCCAGGGGTCCTTCAGGGGGCCAGGTGGCCCCACCCCACATACCTGTCCTTGAAGAACCTTCGGAACCCAAATGCCACCAGCTTCAGCACAGCCTCAAAGACGAAGACAATGGTGAACACATAGTTGCAATACTTGAGGGCCTCGTCCAGAGACTAGGGGCAGAGCGTCAGGCTGCAGAGGCCATCCTGTCTAGACGGCCCTGCCTACCCCACCCCCACCCCCCACCCCCTGCCACCGTGGCACTCGGCCCTCCAGTGCCAGGGTCCTGGTCGCCTTGCCCCATCTCTCTCCTGTACCAATCTGAGTGCCTGCAAGCAGAGGACAGGTCTGTCCCAGGCCCTGCTGTCAAGCACTAGTGTGTGCGCGTGCCTGCGCCATGTCTGGAAGGCATGCCCTGGACTGGCCCTTGCACCACTTTGAGAACAGCCCTCACGTGAGAGGAACCTGTTCCTTTGAGCCCAGACTCCTGGCCTTGCCTTAACCAGGCCCTGCCCACAGCCTGGGGTGGGGCCGGCCCATGCTAGCCAGAGCTCAGCTTCCCAAAAAGCTGAGTAGGTTCAGACTCAAAGGCTCTGATGCCCCCAGACACCCCCCTTCCCTTGGTGGGGAGCAGAGGGATGCCCTTTCTTTAATGAAATGATGGTGATGCAGATGTAATTGGAGCAAAATAAAAAGCTGACCATTCTTGCCCGCCTGTCTCCTGTCAGCCCTCCCTGTCTGGCTTTTTCCTGCACTGTGATACCCACAGCCCGAGAAGTTGGATTCATGGGACCCTTCAAGAGCCAGTTTCAAGATGGAGCCATTCTCGGGGTAGGGAGGGCCGTCGGGGCAGGTAGGTGGTCCTGAGAGTTTCAGCTGATGTTAAAAGGAGAACTAAACCCCGGTGAGGGCTCACCCAGGCCTGCAGATTGAAGACCCCACCCCCAGTTCTCAGGGTAGTACCTGACCCAGGCCACCTGCTGGGGGCTGGGCCTCACCCATGGCCCTCCCGGGGCTCATCTCCCACACTGGTCCTGGAGGGGGGTGGGCAGGGCTTCCCACCCCGAGCCCCACCTTGGGCTGGTTGTAGTGCTCCATGGACATGGTGATGACGTTGACCCCGATGATGAAGGTGATGAAAAGGTCGAGGTAGTGGCTGGTGCACAGCGAGTGGATGGAGCGGCGGGTGGGCGAGTAGTCGGCGTAGTAGGGCCGGCGCTGGGCCTCTGCAGGGAGAGGGCGCCTGTGACCAGGGCTAGATGATAGGGGTGGGGCTGTGGGGGAGCCCCAGGCTCAGATGGGAGGGGTTGTCAGGACGGTGGAGGAGGGGGTTTCTCTTATGAAGGGGAGTCTATTCTGGGTAAGAAGTGGCTCCCTGTGAGTCTGGCTCCTGCTGCCGGACGGACAAGGCAGGGTGGGAGGTGCGAGTGGGCCTCTGGGGCAGGCCACCCGCAGGTCCCTTGGCTTCAGGAGCCGTGGCCTCAGGGTGGTGCCAGGAGAGGGCCTGGGAGCTGAGACTGCACCGAGCTCTGCCCTGGGGCCCTGCTCAGCCCCTGCCCTGCCAGGGGCTCCCAAGCCGGGGACTTCGGGCACTCTCCTGGGCTGGCACCCGTGTTCAGAGGCACCTAGATGATAAGCGGTGGGCAGATGGGGTCTTTCTCCCCTCCCACCGTCTCCCAGTCTAGGCATGAGCTGTTCTCCGGCCACCAGGCCCAGAGTCCCTCCTGTCCTAGTCCTCTGAGGGGCCAGTGACCACTGGCTCTTGCTTGGGGTTTGCCAGGCTTGTGGGCCATCTGATGGCCATCACCTGGGGGTCGTGCATTCATCAACTGGCCTGTCTGCACTAAACGCTTTCCCTGCAGTAACCTCTTTAGGGCCTATCAGTGCCCACTGAGCTCCCACTGAGTGAGGACACAGCTGCCACCACTGCACGTGAGGACCTGCCTTAGCCATAGAATCATGCGCGGCTGTGGGCCAGAGGGTGAGAGCTGTGGCTGTCCCAGGGCCTGGGAGGGCAGGGCCAATGCGACTGACCCTGACCTGGGATTCTCATGCTCCTGGGTCTGGCATGCAGTCACTAAAGAGGGAGGCTCAGCTCGCGCAGCCAAGGGGGCTGGTGGCCAGCAGGGCCGAGCCAGCACTGAAGACAGGGAGTGGCCACGGGCTGACAGGCATCTCAGAGCAGGGCAGGGGGGCAGACAGGCATACAAGCGGGGCAGAGGGTCACACATGAGCTTGCAAGCAGCAGCGTGGACACCAGGTAGGTGAATGGACAACCCCTCCTCCCACTGATGCCTGGCGCCCAACCCTGGCTGTCACATGCCCACCCTGCAGCAGACCCCAGCAGGCCTGGCATCCGCCTGTGATGTTCGCCCTTCCACACAGCAGTGGCAGGGGGCAGAGGCCAGGCCAGCCTGCAGCCCCATGCAGGGGCTGGCAGAAGCAAGGGGTTTAGGCATGCGGGGCGGCGGGCAGGTACCTGGGTTGGGCAAAGTGCCTGGAAAGACAAGGAGATGGTCTGAGCTGGCCGCAGTGGGCGGGACACTCAGTGGCCCCCTCCTGCAGGAAGCCCTCCTTGCTCCCAAGCTGGGTAGGGTCTCCCTAAGTCCCTCTCTTTCTCAGACAGCTTGGCTTGTTTCCCGCCCCATGGCATGGGAATGCATGGGGTGCGCCCTCCTCGACAGTGATGGGGGAGAGAAATGGGAGCCTCATTCATCTCTTATGCTTCTTGGGAGGGGCCCCCTGCCTCTTGCTGCGGCTGCCCTCCTCTGCCTGGCCTCTCCTTGAAGGCCCAGCCACCATGTAGGCCCAGGCGAGGCAGGCAGAGTGCAGAGGCACTCGGTGAGGCCAGGGCTGGGAGGCCCATGGGAGCAGCGCCAGGTAGGGGGCTTCGGGTGCCCACTGCACACAAGTGCAAGCGAGACCCAGCCTCAAAGCCCGTCGCTTGGCTGGCTCCGGCTGCCTTGCTGCCCACTGCCCTACCACGGGCACGTAGGCGCCGCCCCACCACCGCCACCAGGAGTGCCTTACTCCTGCGTTTCCTTTCCAGGCGTCGCTGCCGCTTCTCCTCACGCCGCCGAGCCTCCTCGGCCTCCTGATGCTGCCGGCACTTGTGGAAGTTCTCCACCACGACGCCCACGAACATGTTGAGCACGAAGAAGCTGACGATGAGCAGGAAGGAGATGAAGTAGAGCAGCATCCAGGGGTTGTGGTTGGGCACCGGCTGCAACACATGAGGCCATGGGGGTCCCCGCTGCCCAAGGGTGCTGCCCGGGGACAGCCGCGCCCCCCAGGGCCCCGTGGCACTGTAGCTGCAGGGCCAGAGATGCGACCCCGTGGCATGGAACTGTCTGCAAGTTCTCAGAGGTCAAAGATGGCATCTTGGGATCTTGGAGGGGGTTTTCCAAGATGACCCAGAGGACACCCGAAGGGCCGTCTTGGACCGCCCGGCTGCCCACGGCCTGTCCGCACCTGCTGGTCCACGCCCACGGCGTCCAGCCCATCATACATGATGTTCACCCAGCCGTCCTTAGAGGACAGCACGAACAGGGACATCAGCGCCTGTGGGGCCACAGGAAGGGTGGTTACTCCTCACTGCCTCCTGCCCCAGGGCACGCCCACAGGCCTCCCACGCACCTCCGCCCCGGCACCGGAGCCCTGTGGCCCCCCCCTTCTTTTTTGTCAGGAGACGAGGACAAGGCCACTGAGGACCCCTGGGGTGCAGACCTCAGGCATTCCCAGTCCGGCCCTGCTCTCCCCTGGCTCCTTTGCCCTCTCCTCCCGCCCGCCCTCACCCCACCCACCTGGCCCAGGTTGTCGAAGTTGTACTTGCGCCGCACCCAGCGATAGTGGGCCGCCCGACACTCCGCCCTGGTGGATATGTTCCTGGTATCAGCGCCCTCGCAGTAGTAGAACTTGCCCTTGAAGAGCTGACGGGGCAGGCGGTCATCCAGAGGGTCGACCCTGCACCCCCCAGTCCACTAGCCCCCACAAGGGGCCTCCTGGGCAGCAGGGTGAGGGGTGGGGCCGGGCCTTCCTGGGGCTGCCCAGTGGCTGTTGACCACAGGCCACTGTCTCTCTCACGGGACACCCACGAACAAGTGGGGCCGCCCACCTGCACCCCCAGGATGCCGAAGATGATGAAGAAGGCACAGCAGATGAGGACGATATTGCCGATGGGCCTAAGGGACGAAATCAGGGTCTCCACCACCAGCTTGAGGCCAGGAGCACGGCTGATGACCCTGCACAGGGCAGAGGGGCCTGCTGTTGGGCACACCGAGGGGGCAGCCCCTGTGCAGAGGGTGCAGCCCACGCAGGGACACTGCCAAATCCCAGCCCCACCTCTGCCTCATTTGTCTCTGCCTCCTTGCTGGCCTGGGCCCCGACCCGGGCCCAGGCCCCCGCCCACCTCAGAGGCCGGAGCGTCCGTAACAGGCGCAGTACACGCAGGATGCCCAGGATCTTGGCCCCGCCAGCGGAGGCCATGGCCACGATGATGTCAACAAGAGACACAAGGACCAGCAGCCCATCCAGCACATTCCAGCTGCTCTGCAGGTAGGCGTGTTCACCTGAGACCAGGCCTAGGGCCACCACCTGTCCGGGTGCAGAGGGGGAGGAGCCCAGGTCTGAGGTGCTGCAGCAGATGGGGTGGGGGACAGGAGCACAGCGGGTGGGGCTGCTGGGTGGGTTGGGGGGGTGTAAGGCCAGAGGACAGACCCCAAGTCTCTCCCGGATATGCTGGTACCTTCACCATCATCTCAGCCACGAAGATCGCCGTGAAGATGTAGTTGGAGATGCTGAGGAAGACACGTTCCTGCAGAGACAGGGTGGTGGGAGGGGCCAGCTGCACCCAAGAGACCCCTCCCCTCCCCAGAAGGAGAAGGGGGCCTCACGGTGCTTCCTGGGTCGATGTCGGGCCTCTCCAGGGCGATGGTGACACAGTTGAGGAAGATGAAAGCCAAGACAATGTGATCGAACATCTTATGAGCGATGACTTTCTGGCAGGAGGCGCGGAACCTGGGAGGCCGGGGGTCCTGGGTGAGGGGTCGGGGACAGCCCTGCCGCAGCCCTGGCTTCGCCGCAGTCCTCGGACGGCAGGGGGGAGACCCGAGGCCCGGGGAGGGCAGTATCTGTCCCACCCAGGCACTCCTTACCTGTTCTGCGGGGAGAAAAGGTACAGTGCCCAGGACTCACGGCTCCGACACCACCGAGGCTTATAAGGCTCCAGCACCTTGCGCAGGCGTGAGCAACAGCTCTGGGGAGAGGAGCAGACTCTCAGGCCCACCCCAGACTCTCCCCTCCACTGTTGGGGTCCCAGCTGTCCCAGCTCATCCTCCTCACACAGGCACTGGGTGAGTGACCCGGGCTGGCATCTGCGGGGCCAGGTGAGTGGACGTTCTCAGGTTCCCACCCACAGAGACCCCCACGCCCAACAGCCCTCCACCTGTGGAACTGGCCTGGGGAATGAAGTGAGTGCCTCACCGAGAAGGTGGCCCTGCCCTCCTCTCCTCCCCCTTGAAGGCCCACCTGTGGCTGAAAACTCAGGGCTCAGAACTGCCCTGAGAAGGAAGTGGGGCCGGCCCTGGGGCCAATCCCGTTCCTGCTCTCCCAAGGATCAAACTGAGGCCCTTCACCTGGGTTAAGTCCTGCTCAGCTTGTCCACTTCCTCCCCTTCCTCTTGAGATGGCCCCCATGAATGATGTGCAGGGTCTGCTCTGGGACCAGCCCCTGATGGGAGGGAGGCATGGGCCCTGATGCCCACTCACATCCTCCACATCGTCGTCGAAGTCAGCCAGGTCCTCCTTGTGACTATCTATTCGCAGGAAGAACTCGCTGGGCAGGGCCAGCATCTGCCCGTTGCAGTCGTGGAGCTTAGTGGGCAGCAGAGTGGCCGGCTGCAGGGGCTGCATGTCCCGAGTGCCGCGGTGGTCCAGGGACTCGGCACGCCGCAGCGGGGTGGTGCGCAAGCAGGGCGAGGCCCCCACCCTGGGCCGGCCATCCTCGGTCTCCTCGTCTGTGCTGCCCTTGCCCTCACCAGACAGCAGGGACTCCCGCTCCCCGCACTGGCTCCGGCGCTTGAGGCTGGGTGCACGACCCAGACTGTTCCAGCTTGAGCGCCGGCTGCTCCAGGCGCTGTTGGGGCCCCAGTGGGTACAGGGTGAGCTGCGGAGGCTGGGCTGCAGGGGAGGGGGAAGGAGAGAGGTGGTCTAGTCCCCAAGTACCCCAAAGCACCCCAGGCTCCAGAGCACCCAGTCACAGGAGCCTTTCCCACTGGGGCACCCATAGGTGGGATTTGTATGTGGATCGCCACTAGCACTGACACCTGTCAGTAGGATTTGTGAGTGCAGACCACCCTTTGGGGGAGAGGCCAGCAAACAGCTATTCCAGGGGGACGCCCAAGCGCAAGGTACAGAGCAGGCTGGCAGTGAGCGGGAGATCCAGCCAGCAAGTGTCACTGGGCAGGCCTCCTGGAGGGCGGGCGCAGGCCATTGACGGGCCTGGGGCTGGCCACTGGTTGTCCTCGGACACCGCCACAGCCGACCTTGATCTGTGGGGTGCGCCCCAGATCAGTTTCTAATTGGCAGACTATGGCCTTGTGAAAAGAAGTTCGGCCACTGTCTTAGGTAAATCAACATTGATCGAGGGACTTACCCTGCCGTGGCACCGTCCTCTCTGTCAGTGTTCCTGTCGCCTCCTGGGTCCACCACGCGCTGACTTAACCCCACTACACTGTCCCCGCCCACCTCCCTCAGCGCTGCAACACGTCTCCTTGCCAAGGCGCGGGCCCACCCTGGGCTCACTGGGGCAGCTCTTCCTATTACCCGCAGGAAGATTTCCTCCGTGTCTCATCCATACCCCTTCTCTTGTCAGCGTGGCTTGCTCTGCCCACCCCTCCTGGGCCCTTCTGAAGAGCCACTGTGGCTATGTCCCTGGGGATGGCACTTCCTGGCTCGGGTGGGAAGTCCCTGAGTCCCTGAGTCCCTGAGACACTGCTGATCCTGACTCAGGGAGCCCTTCCCCCGGCCTCTGTCACAATTCACGTGCTGTTTTTATGCCTTTTTGCCACCTCTTTTCTGTTTTTCCTTCTGATCATGCTCTGCCACCCTTTATCTTTCATTGTAACTTGGAAGATAAACTTCTGCCTGACATTTTACCAAAGAAAACAGGTCAAACGTGCATTTCTGAGTCTGGTCTATGCGCCCCTCCCATAAACACGGTGACTCTGGCTCTGTTCCCGGAGAGCAATCGCTCGGGGCCAGGGGCTCAGGAGGGAATGTGAGGGGCGGCAGGGGCGGCACGGGGGTGCGGAGCCCTCCCTCATCTTCGGGGAGGGCCTTACGGAGCTGGGTGCGCGGGGCCTGAAGATGCCCTGAGGCTGGGCAGGAAACGGCACCCACCAGAGACTTCTGGTCCCCCGGTGGGGGGCCCGCGGAGCCGCTGCTGCCCCGCCGCGAGTCCAGGGGGCTGTGGGCTGCATCCGGGCTGGGGGAGCTCCTCGGGGTGGGCGTGGGCGTGGCCGCCGTGTGAGTGATGGCAGGAGGCGGCAGGCTGCCTCGGCCCTCCAGGTGCCCGTTGGGCGTCACGGCCAGGGAGTGCATCTTCATCTCTGGAGGGGAGGGCCACCCGTGCCTACAGGGCTCTTGGGAAGGGGATTTGCCCCCACAGGGATCACACAAGGGAGTCCCCCCTCTGCCAGGCCAGGCCAGGCCAGGCATCGCCCCGCCATCCCTCTACGCACCTGAGGCTCTGTGGTCTCTGAACTTGTCGAAATCCTCTTCCAAGTGGGTGGATGTTTTGTCCTCGTCTGTATCAGATCTGTTGGCGTCTCCCTGTGTCCCACAGAGCAGAAGGCATGTGTGAGGGTCCCCTCGGGTGGCAGACTCCTGGGCCAAGCACCCCCTTGTGGAGCTCCCCACAGCGGGGTTGGAGGGGTGGAGCTGGCTGTGCTGAGAGGCCCGGCAGGCGACGTGAGAGAGCGATGGAGTCTCTCTGTGTCAGTCTGTGCACCAGTCTCACCGCACGTGCTGGGGCCCTGCCTCCCGGAAGTCCCCCTTACCTCCGCCTGGAAGCCCTCCACCAGGATGGCCACCAGCAGGTTGAAGAGCACATAGTTGCCGAAGGTCATCAGGGCCACGAAGTAGAGGGCAGCCCAGGAGGACGTGGAGGCCATGCCGTTGTAGAGGACGACGTTCCAGTCTTCCTGGGTGAGGATCTGGAGGAGAAGGGCAGTGTGGGGCCCCAGACCTGAGGCCAGGTGACGCGGTGGAGAGAGGACAGGCAGTGGGGTTACCCCACCTTGGACATGCTGTCAGCTCCTTGGGACAGAAGCCCTGCACCAGCGAGTACACATGCCCACTGTCCCAGGGGGCGCAGTCACTGTCCCTACTGTGGCTCGAGCCTCGCAGAGCCCAAGACACACACTCGAACAGGCTGTGGCTCCCTTCCAACCACATTTATATCAGAGGACAGTCCCCACCCATGCTTTACCTGGAACACAGTGACAATGGCCCACAGCAAAGAGTCAAAGTTCTTTCTATCAGGGACGGTATCTCCAGTGTCTGTCTTTAGGCTGAACTTGCAGCCAAAGAGGTGCATGCCCAGGATGCTGAGGGTGAGAGGCAGGGGTGTGGTGAGTGGGGAGAGAGGGCCACAGGGCAGTGAGGCAGGGGGAGGCTCTGCCTGGTTCCCGCACCCTGAGCAGCTGCTCCTCTGCACTTCTCCCTGCTGCACCCCCGGCACCCACGTCCACGGTGGGAAGACCAAGGCCAGGGGAGGAAGGGACAACCAGAGGCCACTCTGGCTGCCAGCAGTGACTGGGACCTGGGACGCCTGTCTCCCTCAGCCTGCCTGGACTGTCCTCCACCCTAGCCCTTCCGAGGCCCGAGTCACGGCCAGGTCGGCACAGCAGGTGCTCAGCAAACACACTCCAGCCTGGCTGCCCCCCCTCCTTCCACAGTCCTCCACTCAGTCCCCGACCTACCCATCCTGAAGTCCCCCTGTCCGCCCCCTACCCCCGCCCCCCCGGCTAAGCTGTGAGTCCATGAGAGCTCAGCTCAGCCGAGGGCCCCACATGCCTCAAGCCTGCACATGGAAAGCACCCAATCAGTTCTGTTACGATGAAGGAACCAACCACTGAGCTTCTATAGAACCTCTGAGGCTCCTGACTGGCCCTACAGACCAGGCCCCCAAAGCCAGCATAGTGGGAAGGGGTCCTCCTCTGCAGGGGTCAGGGCCCACCTGAAGATGAAGATGAAGAGCATGAGCAGCATGCAGAAGGTGGCCACGTTGTCCATGGTCTTCATGAGCACCACCAGCTGGCGCCGCAGTGCGGGCATGAAGCGCACCAGCTTCAGCACCCGCAGCAGCCGGAAGGTCCGCAGCACCGACAAGCCACCATCCGCCTGCCCGATGATCTCCCAGACGCTGTGGGCCAGGCCAAGGGTCAGGAGGTGCTGTTCTCTGACTGCGGTTCTCCACACCTACCCTGACTCTGAACTTCCTCTTCCTGGAAGCAGGAATGCCAGCCTGGGAGCCACTGTGGCCTGCACTCAACCCCATGACGAGCAGCAGGTCTGGCTGCATCAGGGTGCCCAGGGGGCTGAGGGACTGCAGCAACAACTCCAAAGCCACCTAACCAGCTGCCATCACTGGCTTTGGCCCCAACAGAAGCTTCTCGGCTGAGGGCTTTCCTGTCCTGCACCTTTCCCGGTCGCACCTGGCTCGTCCACTCTTGCTCAAACCCCTCCCTGTTAGGGCAAGGACTCGCTGACTCCCAAGGGCCAGACTTCCTCCTGGAGAAGGAATTTCCCCCAGATTCGCCTGCTCCTTTCTATATGGATTTTGCTGCAACAGACACCCCAGAGGTGAGCTGGTGTTCCTTGCAAGGGCCGAGGCCTAAGCAGAGGACAGCCAGGAGGTTGAAGGGCCACTGAACACCTACTCAATTCCTGCAGGGAACAGCTCCAACAGATTCTAGAAACATGCAACTGACCTAGCTGTGCGTGCCCCACAGTGCCTGCCGGGAGGAGCCCGGTCCCAGCGAGGGAGCTCAGCCAAACCCCCACCTCTGTAGCCCACCAGAAGATGTGCCAGCAGTGCCTCTCCCTCTGACAGGGGCTCTGCTCCCTGACACTGGAACCTCCCAGGATCTCATGGCTAGGGTGGGAAAAGGGACCTACCTGATGACCACAATGATACTGTCAAAAATGTTGTAAGGGTTCCGGACGTAGCCCAGCGGGCCGCAGGCCAGCAGCTTCAGCAGCATCTCCAGGGCAAACATGCTGGTGAACACGATGTTGCTGATCTCCAGGGCGTTGGTCAGCTCATCCGGCTGTGGGCAGCAGAGGGACCATCAGGGCAGAAGAGTCACTGTCCCCACTGATGGGGAGCTTGATGCTCCTTGGCATCAAGGAGCCAAAGGCCTAGAGGCTACAGCAGGCACCTCAAGAACCTAATTGGCTGCTGTCTGAATGAGGAAGCTAGGCCTCAGGGATGTCCCTTCCAGCAGGACCCTGGCCCACTGGCCTCCCCGCCATCACTGTCTCTGACTTGCCCAGGCCTATGTGAGCACTGGGGCCCTAGAGACTGGGCCACGAAGGACAGGCCATGGGGACAGGGCCTGGAGCACCTGTGCCAGAGATCGGGACGGGGGTGCTGGGGGCACAGACACCAAGGGTGGTGCCTCTGAAAGCTGCTCTGGTCTCTGGAGACCTTACCCTTCTTTGTTGGCAGAAAGCCCCAGAGGCCCATCTTGACTGGGGACACTCTAACCTGCCTGCAGGTGCTCACATGCAAGTGCCTGTGCATGTGCCAGTGTGACCTGTGTGCAAACATAGTACGCATGGTGGATGTGTGCACAGTCACCCACGTGTGTCTGTACACATGCCCACATCTGTATGGGCAAGCTTTGTGTATGTATGTGTGTGGACATGGATGACTGTGTGCCAGTGTGTGTGCCCCTACATGTGTGTGCCTGTGTGGCAGTGTGGACGTGTACTGCTGTGTGCCTGTGTGTGCCCGTGTGCCTGGGTGGCACAGGCTGTCTCATACTGGGGGTCCCTCGAGGTCGGCTGCTGCCCCTGCCCTGGGTCTCCCCCTCACACAAAGAACCTCCCACGTAGGGCCTGCCTCCGGCTGACACTGCTTGATTTCTCCTAAACTGCTCCAGGATGAAAGAAAATGGCTTCGCTGACTTGAACAGACAAACAGGTAGGAGATGGGAAGTTCATCTGGTTGCTAAAAGTGAATAGGCTTTGGTCCCAAGAGGGTACCACCCCCTGCCAGACCCAGTCGCCACCCCCCGCAGGTGTGGCCCTGTCCAGGGCTGGTATTCTAGGCGCAGCATCTGGGGCGGGGGCGGGGCACCATTCCAGTGCATCCCCGGGGCCACTCCACATCACCACCTCTTCTGGCCACCAAGGGGCTCCTGGCAGGTGCTGCCAGTAGGTCTGGCTCAGGCAAGCAGGCCTTCTCTCTGCAAGGACGGGGCTGAGGGTCCCCTCCTGGGAAGAGCCACCAGATGACCTGGTGAACACCCTCAGCCCCCTGCTGCCTCTGGGTCTTTGGTGGTCTCGACCCCCCTCCCCACGTGGAGAAAACCTCGGGGCAGGAGCCGTGGTGTCTCTGTGTTCTACTCTCAGCAGAGGCCCAGCTCAAGGAGGAAAGATGAGCATTTGTTGAGTAACTGATAAAAATCATCTGGCTCCAACATCACCCAACCTCCACAGCCAAACTGCAGGTCCCCAAGAGGCTGAAACCTTCAGACACACAAGGAACGTGCTCCCCAGGGGTCCCAACAACGGTCCCGACTCACACAGAGGGCAAGTGTCCCTGCGCCCGCCCACCTGCTCGTGGTACTCGATGCCCATGCTCAGCGTGTTGGTGAGGATGGCCGCCATGATGCCGCGGTTGAAGTACTTGCTGTCTACGATCCTGCGAAGCTTGCTGCTGACGGCGGCCCACCCGCGGACGAGCCCGCCTCGCTGGCCAGAGGCCACCTGCGGCTGCACATGCCTCCGCACACCACCCTGGGCTGGCATGTCTGCCGCCGGGGTCGGCTGCATGGGGTCGCGGTGGTCCCCGTGCCGCAGGTCCTGTGTGAACTCGTAGACGGCGTTGCCTTCGGAGCCTGCATTCTCGGAGTCGCTGAACTCCCACTCAGGGTCTCCCAGGGCGCCGGCACAGTACGGACAGTCCTTCAGCTCGCAGGTCAGCGTGCCCGACTGGGGGCTGGGCAGGGGGCAGGGCACACTCAGGCCCGACAGGTGGCTGGGGGCCCGGCCCAGTCCTAAGTGGCGAAGGGCACAGGCAGGATCAGGCCACTCAGCAGTCACACCCGCGAGTGCCTGGGACCCGTGCCCATGTGCAGGCTAGTGTAGGGTGAACAGCGCACACCTGGGCACACTCATACCTGGGGCCATACACACCCCTGGACACACATGCACACCTAGCCACGCATGTGCACACCCAGGGACACACCTAAGCACACTCGTGCACACCCTGCCCAGGTGTGCTCTGCTCATATACAGGGGCAGGGACACAGAGGAGCAGAGAAGCTCATCTGTCCTAGGATGTCACCACCCAGAAATGTGACGTGAGCTACTTTTTAGCAGCCACGTTAAGCAGGTGAAATTAACTTCGATGCTACACGTAACCTGACACGTATCACCCATCACCACTGCATCACAGATCAAGCACAGGAGTGGGCGAGGAGTGCTATGTACCAGTTTCTGGGGCCCGGGCACACTGTGCACCTGAAGCTGCGGCTTAGACTCACTGGTGCTCAGGGGCCCACACGGCCAGGGCCTCTCACACCCTGGGCACAAGGCGTGAGGACACGCATGATGGCTCCAGCACACACCCTATGTGTCCCAGGGGCACCGTGGTCTAGACACTTGTGTGCACCACTTGGGAGGGCCTTACAGCCTGCATAGGGCCCAGTGTCTCTCCTTCAACCACAAGTCCAAGGGGGATGCAGCAGAGGCCCCGGGGGCGGGGGGGTGGTGAGGGGCACCTGGCCCCCTGCCCCAACCCTTAAAGGCATTGTAAACTTGACTCCTCCCTATCCCCCTGCCTCAGTTTCCCTACTCAGAAGGGATCCAACCCCTCCTCAGGAGAAGGGGCCAAGCCATGAGCACAGGCAGACAATCCTCCTCAGAGCCAAGTGGGGGCAATATTCTGCCAGCTTCAGAATTCTCACATCCATGTGGCAAACGCTCACAGTCCACTAGGCCAATGGCTGCTTGGGGCTACTACAGGGTAGACAGAATGGGTACCCAATTCTGTCCTGTCCCTGCAGTGTCAGAGTGGGAGGTATCCAAGGCCCTCCCCTCTTCCAAGGTGGGGAAAAAAAGAAAAAGGAAAAAGAGCAGGGCCTCCCTGGAAGGCACACAGGTGGGTCATGCCTGGGTCCCATCCCAATCCCAGCAGGCTGAAGCTGGGGTCCTTACCATATTCCCCAACCAAGTGCTGGATCTTCTCATAGGGGTCATGGCTGCTCAGGCTGAGGGAGCTGTGACCTCCAGCTCCTGGTGGCCTACTGGCCCGCTTCCCCTTGGGCCCGGGGCTGGCACTGCCTTTGCCGCCACCAGCTGCTGAGGGCAGGATGGTGGGGTAATTCATGGCACCCAGGCCCATGGCCAGCTTGAGGCCAGTGGCAGTGGCTGTGGCCTGCATCCCCTGGGACCTCTCCTGAGGCCCTTCCACGTGGCAGTCTGCGTGGTACACGCTGTGCACCGACTCAGTGTCGAGGGGTCCGGGGCTGGCCAAGGGCGGCGAGGGCAGCGCTCTGGCCCGTACCAGCCTCGTGTCTCCAGCGCCTGGGTCGGGGCCAGGCCGCCGGGGGCTGCCGGGGCCGAAGTGGTAGTGGTGGTGGTGGTGGTGGTGGTGGTGGTAGACCAGATGGTGAATGGAGGCCGAGTGCCTGTCTGCCCGCCGCGGCCGGTGCCCGGGGCCCTGGCTGTGCAGGGTGCTGCTGGGGTCCACCTTCTTGCACCAGCGGCTCTGCCAGCGCGCACAGAGGCGCAGGCCGCGTCGCTTGACTTTGCGGCAGATGTGGCCCACGTACTTGAGCAGCTCCTCGTAGCAGCTGCCCGGCTCCGAGAAGCTGGCCAGGGTGCTGTCGTCCGACAGGTAGCGGGCGCGCTGCTCCCGCATCAGCTGGTTCTCCCGCTGCTTCGTCTCCGAGAACTGTGTAGCGATCACCACCAGGCACAGGTTGATCATGAAGAAGGAGCCCACCTGTGGTGGGCGGGCGGTGTTGAGCCTTCCAACAGCCTGTCCGGGGCCTCGCTCACCAGGCTGTGTGCCCCAGGGAACTGGGGAAGAGGGGACATGGAGACCCATCTGCCCCGGAGGCCGGGGCAGTGGCCATGGTGTCTCAACAACAGTGACTGAGTCCCTGATGGGAGAAACACTGAGTCCTACTGTGCACCGCCCATTCCGGGGGCCAAGGGTATGGCTCTGAGTGTGGCCAGCGGGGGCGCCCCATGGTGGGTGGGACCCCCGCTGAGCCCAGCTTCTGGGACAGGTGGTGCATAGTAGGTGCTTCTCATCTATTTGGGGACAGATGGAGTACACATGGGGAGACCCTCCTTCCCATCATCTGTGAGGCCTGCCCCCTCCTTCTCAGGTCTGTCCTTGATGAGACCCTCTCAACTATGGTCATCTTGCCCTTTCCAGTCAGGCCTTCCCCTGTGACGTGGTCACCATGGGAAACTCTCCTCTGCTCGTGAGGATCGTCTGAGACAAGGATGGCTGTCTGCCTGTGCTGTGCACTGCTGGGTCTTCGCAGACCCTGGCTGCATTAGGCAAGGGACACACCTGGGGCCACGCACACTGGGGAGGGCTGCTTCTGGGGGGTTGTGTGCAGAGTCCCGACTCTTCTGCAACTTCCAGACAGGAATCGACCCTGGGAGGGCCTGGGGTCTGAGGCCCCCTGGAAGTGCATGCTCACCTGCCACCCATGCCGGCTTCAGTCCTCCCACACCCTCCCCGACCCTCCCACTGAAGACTGCATGGGAGCCCCATCACGGGCCCCACCTGTCTGCCCAGCAGCCCAAGGGCAGCCCTGGGTCTCTGTGGCCCCCACCCTGTAGCTCGGCCAACACCGGGGCCCCTGAAGGTGAGTAAAGGCTGGGATGGCACGAGATGGGGGCACAAGCAGGCTCACGAATGGACCCAGGGGACCAGGACGACATCTACTGAGAAGCTTATGGATCTGAGATTAACTGTGGCAACTCAGAGGCACCTCCACCCACCAGCACCCACGGCCCTAGAAGTCCTGCCCTGCCAACTGGGATACACCCCACGCACGCCCAGTACTCACGATGATGAGCAGAATGAAGTAGATGAAGTTGTAGAAGGAGTGGGCGTCCATGACATAGTACATGATGTCCACCCAGCCTTCCAGCGTTATCACCTGTGTGTGGGGGCAGGCAGCTAGACACACAGACAACCCAGCCCTGGGAGGGGAGCACTGGCTGTTCAGCGGGTCTGTGACCCCTCGGGGTCCGGATGTGGGGCTGGCGGAGCAAGTAACCACCACCCCTCCTCACGGCCCTGCGTGCTCGGCACTCAGCATGAACGGGAAACGACGGCAGCGGGCCATGCGTGCGGTCTAGAGCGGAAGCCCACCTGGAAGATGGCGATCCAGGCATAGCCAATGTTGTCGAAGTTGATGGCACCATTGTGGGGGTTGGAGTCGCCGGAGCGGCAGACGTTGTAGTACTGGTTCCAGTTGATGCAGGCGTTGTGGCCGGTGCCGCCCACGCCCTCGGCCTGCGGCTGCCCATAGGCCTCCCAGCCCAGGGTGCACTCCATGCGCAGCTCCCGGCGGCTGGGGATGTGCGAGCACTTCTGCATCCCGTTGTCTCGGTGTGAGGAGCAGATGAAGGGGTTCTCGTCGCCCTCCTCAGTCTGATAGTACGGCCGCAGGAAGGTGAGGTTGTTGTTCCTGGGGGCGGGAGGCGGGGGGGGGGGGGAGGCACGAGGACAGAGAGAGGGAAAGGGGCGTGAGGGAGAGACAGAGGGGGGCACAAAGAAGCAGTGAGAGGAAGATAAAGAGGCAGAAAACAGACACAGACACAGAGAGAGACAAACAGGAGAGGAGAGACAAGAACAGACATGAAAACCATGATAGAGACAAAGACCCAGAAGCCAGAACCCTGGGCCCAAGCCAGAGGCACTCCAGGAAGGGGAGCCCCTGGGGCAGTGCCCGCTGGGGGCGGGCCGCCCAGAAGAGCCGCGGAGGGGCGGGACTTGCTAGTGGGCGTGGCCTCGCACCTGGCAAAGGCGCTGTCCAGGAAGCAGCGGTTGCGCAGCAGGCCGGCCCACAGCTGGACGCCCACGATGCCGAAGATGAAGAAGACGAAGAAGCAGAGTAGCAGCACGTTGCCCAGCATGGGCAGCGTGTCCAGCAGCAGGGTGACCAGGATGCGCATGCCTGCCAGGGGCGGGGCCGAGTCAGCACTGGGGCCTTCCCGAGTGTGCCCCGCCTCCCCAATCCCTCCCACTGCTCATAGATGGGTAGGGCAGCTATCCGGGGAACGTGCACCTGGTCCCTACATGTCCAGCAGACACTGAGGGACAGTGACGCCTCTGGGTCAGGCCCACAGCAAGGGGAACAAGGCTGCTGGCCAGGTGCAACCCTCTTCCCCTTGAACGATGGCCAGAACCACGCCCTGCTCAGGCCCCAGGACTGGTCGTGAGTCCAGCGGTCCCAGCTCCGGCATAGGAGCGCAGCCTTAGGGGCCGCCAGCAACATGAGCTTTGGTCTGCCTCCAAGCTTGGGAACCTAGAGGTGTTGCAGCAGGTACGGGGTTGGGGAGCAGATCCCTGCCCTGGAGGGAGGCGGGGTGGGGGTTTCCCATAGCACAACCCTGACCCACCTGCCTTTTTGTGGAGTTCATGGCCCCAGGGCCAGGGGGCACCCACCCTGGGGGGGTATGTGACTTCTCAGAGAGGGCTGGAGGACAAGTCCTAACAACCTGGACTTGGGTGGCAAGGCCACCAGGACCCAGGCCAGGCAACCAGAAGGCTGTGCACACACAGAGCCCCGCCCCCACCACGTATACAAATAGAGCCTCACACAGTCACATGGGCACTGCCCCTCCCCGAAATTCAGCCACAGTGCTGAACACTCTGAAAACACTGAAAGATCCCAAACCATCCCTGTGGGCAGATGACTCGTGTGAGAACAAGCCATCTTCCCAATAAGCACCCACATAACTTCCCAGAAGCTTCTCCATGCCTCCTTGATGGGCCGAAAGAGCCACCAGGACCTGTGCAGCCCCCTCACCCAGTATCACCCTCCATGCTGCGCAGGTGAGAGTCTGAGTTTCAGGGTGGCCGGGGTCCCCCACAGCGTGCCCATCACACCCAGCTCGGTCAGGGCCTGCTCTCTCCTTCCCAGAAAAAGTGGCAAATGCTCAGGGACCACAGTCCCTCCTCCAGTGCTGAGGCCGCAGTGTCCGGAAACCAGGGCAATGTGGCATCCTGGTCCTGCGTCCCAGCAGGCCCCAGAGAGCTCTCAGCGCTGCTCTGTGAAGCCTGCTCCGTGCTGGAGAAGGATGGTCACTTACTGGGCACACGGTTGATGGCACGGAGGGGCCGCAGCACACGCACTGTTCGGATGGCTGAGAGGCTCACATTGTGTCCATCCAGAGAGTACTCCATCATGCTGGGGGAGGAGAGGAAGGAAGGAGGCTGAGGTGGTTGGCAGGTGACCACATGCTGGAGAGCTGATCCCCAAGCTATGCACCCAGCCAGGCTGGGTCCTGAGGCAGGAGGGGCATGATCCTGAGTCACCACTGGGTGCTCCCTCGCCTTCCTGGACATCCCATTTCCATCCTATCATCGCCGCTGCCAGCACAGGGGTCCCCAGGACAAGTGTCCACCCCTGACATAGGCCATACTGACCTCCCACCTCCAAGGGACAGCTGGGAGCCCTCTAGAGTGCACCTGTTCCATCCCTCTCCCTGGGGGTCCCAGAGACACCTGTGGAGCCTGAGGGGGGGCTCCTGGCCAGGCCTGGTCAGACAAGAGGCTGCTTCAGGAGCTACGGCCCCAGGCCAGCCCTGGCCTAGCAGAGCGGGGCTGTGGGCGGCATGGAGCTGTACCCCGCCATGACGATGAAGAAGTCCAGCCTGTTCCACGTGTCACCCAGGTAGCACTTCTGCCCAAACAGCCCCAGAGCGACCATCTTAATGACCATCTCCACCGCGAAGAAAGCGAAGATGAAGTCGTCGAAGGCCTGGCAGGAGGAGGGCCTGAGAGTGGGACCTACGCCCTCCACATGCTGGGGGGGGGTGTCCCCAAGGGTCAATCATGGCAAGTGGGCCAGCCCCACCCCCGCCTGCCCAGGCCCCCACCTCCAGGATGCTGCAGCGCTCTGAGCGGCATTTGACGTCCTCGCAAGGCCGGAACATGCCCAGGGTGACACAGTTGAGCATGATGACCAGCATGCTGACGTGCTCGAACCATGTGGGACAGGCAGTTAAGGGTCGATGCAGGAGGCTGGTAGATGGCCAAGGGAAAGCAGAAGGGGAGGCTGCACCCTATCCCCCCACTGCCGCCAGGGTGCCGAGCCCTCCACACCCCTGCACCTGCCCCATCGTCTGGGTGTTAAGGGACAGAACTCTGACACCAACCCTGGGTGCACAGGAGAAACTGAGTCACAGAGTGAGACCCTATATGGAGGCTGAAGCTATCTGCCGCCTTTTACCAGGTTTTTCCCAACCAGTGACCTAAACCAAGGTCGCACACGCAGGTGCACATATAACAGCTGGTGCCCAGCCCAGGCTCTGGCAAGTGCTGCAGACATCTGCAGACTGTGGGGGGGGGGGGCAGAGCTTCTGCCTGCGGTATGGCCCTGGCCCCCCGTGACTCCAGCAGACAGAAAGCCCCAACTGTGGCGATGGGGTAGGAGGACGTGAGCTTCAGGTCAGTTTGGTGGTAGGGCCTGGAGAGTACGCAGCCCCACTGCATGCTTGGATAAAGGGTAATGGGCAGTGGATGAAGGACATGTGGGGGAGGGCCTACACCCTCCTGCCCCCCACCAGCCAGTTGGTCCCAGAGGAAAAGCTGCCTGGAGAGCCACATCCAGGAGCATCTTCCTGCTGGCAGAAGGGTGTCCGGCCCAGGACGGGGCCTCAGGGTGCTGTCAGCAGCAAGTGCATCTGGCACACTGTGTGCCCAGCACAGGTGCCTCAGCCACTCTGTGGGCTCGCTGCCCCTGGGTACAGGAACAAAAGACCACTCAGAACCTCAGTGAGGGCTCCCGCCCATTTGAGGAGTGACCACCAGATGGCACTGTGGCTTCACGCAGGCCGTGGTGTGGCAGGGTCACCTCCTCAGCAGCTTCCAGCAGGGGTGCACCCCCACACCTGCACCAGTTGGTGCATCAGGAAATCAGGGAGCCCTGCGGTGGGCCAGCCATATCTGGTATGAGGAAAGGTCCCAGATCCCAGGCCGGCAGGGCCAGGCAGGAGCCCAGGGCCACCAGGATGGGACCAAGGCTGTGTGTGGGGGGGGCCCCTAGCTGGAGGGCTGAGGCTTCACCCAAACCCTATGGATACAGTCAGTTAGCTGTCTCTCACAGCTGGGAGGGCCCCAAGACCTCAGGGGAATTCCACGTACCCTCCCCCAACACCATCCCCAGGTCAGGATCCCACCTACACACTCCTACCCTAAGGTGGGCTTTCTGTGGGGTTGCCGGCCTGCCCCGCTCAGGCTGGAGGGCAAGGGCCCCCAGCCCACCTTGACGCTGGTGTGAGGTGGATGGGGGAGCTTGGAAAACACCACTGGTCAGCACACAGCCCTTGGAGATCCAGGGCCAGGATCCGGTAGGCTCCACCCCGCCTGGCCCCGAGGCGACAGGGACAGGAGCCTCAGCTGCAGCACATCCTGCCTGCAGGGCCTGCAGGGCCTGCAGGTCGGTGTCCTCCTGCTCCCCGCCCCATGTTTCCCTTGTGGGGCTGGGAGGTGACCACAGCAGCAGGACCCCTGCCTGGTACGTGGCTACGCTCCATAAAGTAGCCCTGGGCACCTATGCTGCGCCTGCCGTATGTGGGCACCGTGCTGGGGATCCATGCAGCTCCACCTTCAAGGGACTCTGAGCCCTGGGTGACAAACTGGCAAGGGCTGTGCTGTGATGGGTCAAGGAGGGGACTGGTCTGGGGAGGCCCAGGGCCTCCAGATGTGCT
Source organism: Tonatia bakeri (assembly GCA_004024845.1). Lineage (NCBI taxonomy): Eukaryota > Metazoa > Chordata > Mammalia > Chiroptera > Phyllostomidae > Tonatia > Tonatia bakeri. The sequence continues at coordinate 27,594 of PVIA01001997.1, forward strand.
CAGTGATGAGGAGCAGGAGGAGGTCACACCCAGTGTAACCCCTCCTTTGTGGGACCCCGAAAGCCAGCCTTGCCCCCTTTCCCCGCAGCCTCCCAGACAAGAGCGGGGGTGGGAGGGTGGAACAGGAGTTGATGCTGGCAGCCCAGGCCCACAGCGCAGTGTGCAGCGTGGCACAGGGCCACCAATGTAATTACACGTTCCCGCCAAGAGTGCTGTAAGTACACTTAATGGGTTCAGCAGTAACAAGTGCCTTTGCTGTGATTTAGCTGTGGAAAAACAGAGACTGGTGTCCTGCTAAAGCAGCACCGAGGGCCCTGTTCCCCAAGCCCCACAGGGACCGGCGGCACAGTCTGGTGGGGCCGCTCTGCAGTCAGGGCCTGTGGGGCCTGCAGCCAGCCCTGGGAGGCCCTGCCTGCTGTGTGTCAGTCTCCGTGAGTGGGTGAGCGGAGAGGACAGATCTATGGCAAAAGCTGAACCAAATACCCATGTCATGCCTACACAGTGGCATGGCTCCGTCTCACATCTTGAGGAGCCCGTGAGGTGGACTCTCATTCCACCGCACAGACTGGGGCCTCGGGTGACTCGCCCCAGGGGCCTGAGGGGCCCAGGCTGTGTCACAGGGCGCTGGGCCCACACATGGGAGCTGGTTCTTGGGCACCAGATGAGGATGGAAGGGGCAGGTACAGGAATCTCTGGGCCTGGAGGCTTCTTGAAGGAGCCTGCTCTGGACCCTGGAGCGGGTGTCGGGCGAAGCTGAGCACCTTGGTCCTCGGTGGGGGAGTGAAGCTGTCTGGACTGGTCTGGGCCGGCCCCCCGAGAAGCTGCTCAGGCCAGGGTGGGGGGAAGGCCCACTCCCCAGCATGGACTATGACCCAGGGCCCCCGCAACTGGCAGAGACAACCCAGCTTGGGGCCCTGGGTCAGCACCTTCCCGACCTGACAAGCAAAGCTCGCCCTGACCCCGCCGGCCCCAGCCTGCCTCCCTGCTCTTGAGGCACACCCTGAGACTCAGGACGGCCAGCAGTGGCGAGTGACCCAGGACACAGCAGGGAGGCCGTGAACGCAAGCTCGTCTGGGAAGTGGAGACATCACCACCACAGCGGCTGGCGTCACGAACCCAGTCAGCACAGCCGGGCACCCAGAAAGTTCTCCGTCCACTCCTGCAGGCACTCACCCTTTCGGGGATACTGTCCTTAAGACACACCCCTGCCCGCCTCCCCCCGTCACTCTAAACTCGCACCTGGGAGGAACGAGGTCTGGGTCCTGCACCTGGGCCTGGAGGCCTTGCCGTGGCCCGTGTGAAGGTGCACACACGTGTGCTCAGCTCTTGAGAGAAGCACCATGTGGCCACCCTGCCCTTCTTGCCATGGGGTGATGACTAGCCCGGGGTGATGACGGGCCCCCTCCAGGGAGGGCTCGGGCTCAATCAGCACCCCCGCACACAAGGCCGACCCCCACATGTCACAGCTGTGCCCTAGTCATCCCCTGGTGGACAGCTGAGGACAGACCATGCCAACTGGCCACTCATCACATGAAGCCCAGTGACTTCTGGATGCTTAATTACACAGATGGATTTTCTGGGTTTTAATTAAAAATCCTTTAGGTTTTAAATCAAGTTTTACAAATTAGAATCAATTTCCACTGCAGGTCCAAGGCAGCCAGGCTGACATGTGGTCAGGAGGCAGGGGCCATGCTGGCACGGGGAGGCGGCTCTCGAGCTGCCTGAGGCCTGGCCACAGAGGGGCACTGGGCCTGGGTCCACAGCTCAGTGCAACCTTCTCTACAGTGGGACCGTGCAGCCAGGAAGGCCCTTCCCCAGCCTGGTGGCCTCAGGAATGTCAGTGAGCCTCCCAAGCCAAGATCCATGACAGCCTTGGGCCCAGCTCCTTGGCCCCCAGGGAGCTTCCTGATTCTCCCTTTTCTGGACAGCTGTGAGGGAGACTACAGGGCCCTCCCCCAGCCATACAGGCCCCTGGTGTAGAGCCTGGCTTGGAGGGGCCTGGAGTGACTCTCCCCACGAGCAATGCTCCCTCTTAGACATGGCTCCAACACACCCCAAACCTCCCAATGTCAGGTCCCCTGTGGCCAAGAGGATAATGCCCTGCGGGACAGTTCAGGCTGCAGTCTCTGTCCATGGTGCTGAAGCAGCCCTATGCAGGGCATACTCAGGGCTGGGGAGGGGCACTGCTCACCCAGGCTTTAAGGGAAACCACTCCATCAATCGCCCTAGCCAGATTGCTCAGTTGGTTAGAGCATTGTCCTGATATACCAGAGTTGTGGGTTCAGTCTGATCGGGCACATGCAAAAATCAACCAATGAATGCATAAATAAGTGAAACAAAAAATTGATGCTTCTTTCTTTCTCAAATCAGTAAAAAAAAAAAAAAACCTTTCTCATTGTTGGGAATTTCCAGCTGGTCAATAGAAGCTGCCAAAGGTCTCTTTTTAAAGATGGCGCTGGCCCACAAATGCCTTCTTCCTGGGCATGTGCATGAGGAGGCCCCCAAGGGCACGTGACCTGCCTTGTTGAGTGCCACAGAGCCCACACACCTGTCATCTGGTAGAAACTACCTGGAAGAGGAGGCAAAGCATGGGGCTCTTGGGAGTGTGTGTGGAAGCCAGAAGAAGGGGCACACAGCCACTTAGTGCATGTTAAGGGCTGTGAACCCCTCACTGGCAGCAGTGGGGGACCCTGACATGGGCTCTCACCAATAATAGGGACCTCCAGAGTCCTGGAACAGGGTGGGGGCCCCCAGGATGGCCTGCAAAGTGCAGGACAGTATGCACCGAAGGATGGTCCTGGCCCCTGGATCAAATCCTGTTAACAGGCAGCATCCTCAGCCTGCCCAGGTCTGCTTGCTCAGGGTGCCCGGGGCCCACAGAGCCAGCCGCTTCTCACACTGCCTGGCTGAGTCGGGGGTGAGAAAGGCTAGGGGATTCACCCAGATTCTCTTCTATAAAGTGTCCAAGTGTCTTCTACAAAGGCTGCAAGTCCCCCAGTTCATCCCTCATCCTGACAAACCACCTGCCCCAGACACGTGGAGGGAGGCAGGCATTTCAACCACACAGAGCACTGGGCGATGGGCTGGCTCTGTGTGCAGGACAAAAGTTTTGTAAGATTATTCTTTTTATCCTCACCTGAGGACATTTTTTTCCCATTGCTTTTAGAGAGGCAGGGAGAAAGGAAGAGAGAGAAACACTGATGTGAAAGAGAAGCATCGATTGGTTGTTTTCCGTACCCTCCCAGACTAGGGATTGGGGTCCGGACCGGGGAATTGTACTGAGGGTTGAACCAGCAACCTAGGTAAGTGCCCTCTCTGGGAATTGAACCTGCAATCTTTTGGTTATAGAACAGTGCTCCAACCAACTAAGCCACACTAGCCAGGGATGGAGGGGTGCTTTAACCTGTGGGACACAGACAGGTGAGCTGGGTACCCCTTGCTAAGATGTGGTTCCAACCCCAGGGCCACAGACCAGTGAGGGACAGGGTGCCACAAGGAATGCAATCCCCAGGCATGACTGCTGCCTGGCCCCCATGGTAAGAGGGGGCTGTGTGGATAAAAGGCTCTGATCCCATAGGCCAGCTCCCTACCAGGCTGTCATGAGATCATACAGACACTCGGGGACAGGGAGGAGAAGGCACCAGCTGCTGACCCCACCCTATGCTGCCTGCTGCTACTCCCCAGAGCAATCTGCTCAGCCGGCTAAGCTCCATTAGGCTGAATCCACAACAGCTTGATGTGAGCTTCCTGAGCCCCTTTGGGCACCAGAGCATGGAACAGGAACGGGGGGGAGCCCAGGATCAGATAGCCCAGAGCCTGCCACTCAGCGCACCCCAGCCAAGCGATGCTGGCTCCTGCTGGGACCACTGTAGCTGCCCCCAGTCCCTGTTATCTGTCTTGCATGCACAGCGGACCTCTCACACTTCCTCACCCACTGCTGGAACCTTCTGGCCTGGGACACACAGACCAGAGAGGTGGCTCTAGGCCAGGCGTGTCAAACTCATTTTCACCAGGGGCCACATCAGCCTCACGGTTGCCTTCAAAGGGCCAAATGTAATTTTAGGACTGCATAAATGTAACTACTCCTCAACTAGGGGCAAGGAGCTCACCGCTGTCGCCGGGCAGAAACAAGGTGCCAGGCTGGATAACACAAGGTGGGGGGCCAGATTCAGCCCCCAGGTCTTGTGTTTGCCACCTGTGCTCTAGGCCATCTTGGACAGCTGCAGACAGGAAGAGACTCAGGGGCCCATGAGCACCAGGGGCACTGGCCACGTGTGGGCCTGCAATCACAGACTGGTCTCCAATCCTGGTCATACTCGTGATCTCAAGCCTTCCCATGTGGCATGGACAAGTGGCCCAACGGGCAGGGAGATGTAAGAACAAGATCAAAAGGGTGGACGTCCAGGCAGGCCCAGAATTTCCACACTTATGCACACCTGCCCCCAGGCACATAGCCAGTGGGCAACTGAGGCCCTGGTACCCTGGGCCAAGGGCTCCCTGCTCAGTGTGGACTCGTGGTGGGTAAACCCCTCCATGCCCTGGGGGCGGGGACACTGGGTTAGCCTTTCCCCACTGCTCTGCTCAAGGGCACTGCCACGCCCAGCCCATACCCCCACACTGCCACCACCTTCCCCCACAGCCCCTTCATTCTCAGAAGCACTTAACCTTGCTTTTCTGATTTGCTCAAAAAGAAAAGCACATTTATTGGTGGGATAGAGCCCACTCTGCATGAATGACTCTGGGCCACTGGAGAGGGAGCATGAGCTGACCCCACTCAGGTGAGAGGGTCAGGAGGGAAGCAGAGACAATGGCAGCTCCAGAACCCCAAAAAGCACCCCACATGAGGCCAAGCTGGCTGCAGACTAAGGGGCCCAGTGGGCAGCACCCGGTGCAGAGACCTGCCGCTCAGAAAGCCGCACAGCCCAGACTTCCGGCCAAGATGGAGGCGCAGGTAGACACACTGTGCCTCCTAGCACAACCAAAAATAGGACAATTTAAAAACAAAAAACAACCAGAACTGACAGAAAATCGATTGTATGGAAGTCCAACAATGAAGAAGTTAAAGAAGAAACATTTATCCAGACCAGTAGGAGGGGCGGAGTTGGGGAGCCAGGACAGAGAGGACTAGTGGCTTGGTGGTGGCCGGTGGACCCAGTAAGGCAGCAGATTGTGGAGCAGGGCACGCAAGGCTGCAGCTGGCAGGCAAGGCAGCAATAGGTGGACCCGGCGAGGTGGCGGATTGTAGACTGGGCAGTCCCACATACACATGCAAATAAACTGGGAGACACTAATGGGGAGCGGGACAGACTGTGCAACTCAGGGCCCCAGTGTGGGGAAATAAAGCCTCAAGCCACTCGTTGAAAATACCTGTGGGGGTTGAGGTGCTGGGAGAGACTCCCAGCCTCACAGGAGAGTTTGTTGGAGAGGACCCCACAGGGTCCTAGAACATACACAAGCCCACCCACCCAGGAATCAGCACCAGAAGGGCTCAATTTGCTGTGGGAAGTGGCAGAAGGGACTGAAATCCAGCAGAGAGCGGAGCAAGCAACATTGTTCCCTCTTGGACCCGTCCCCCACACACAGCATCACAACCCAGCAAACACAGCCCCGCCCTGGTTAACACCTAAGGCTCCGCCCCTCACTATGTAACAGGTGCTTCAAGACCCCGTCCCCAAAGAAAGGCCCAAATGAAAGAACAGATCAAAGCTCCACAAAAAATATAACTAAGTGATGAAGAGATAGCCAACCTATCAGATGCATAGTGCAAAACACTGGTAATCAGGATGCTCACAGAATTGGTTCAATTTGGTCGCAAATTAGATGAAAAAATGAAGGCTACACTAAGTGAAATAAAGGAAAATGTACGGGGAACCAACAGTGATGGGAAGGAAACTGGGACTCAAATCAATGGTGTGGACCAAAAGGAAGAAACATCCAACCAGAAAAGAATGAAGAAACAAGAATTCAAAAAAATGAGGAGAAGCTTAGGAACCTCCAGGACATCTTGAAATGTTCCAACATCCGAATTATAGGGGTGCCAGAAGGAGAACAGGAAGAGCAACAAGTGGAGAAGTTATATGAACAAATAATAAAGGAGAACTTCCCCAATCTGGCAAAGGAAATAGACTTCCAGGAAGTCCAGGAAGCTCAGAGAGTCCCAAAGAATTGGACCCAAGGAGGAACACACCAAGGCACATCATGATTACATTAGTCAAGATTAAAAGGAAGGAGAGAATCCTAGAAGCAGCAAGAGACAAGGAGACAGTAACATACAAAGGAGTTCCCATCAGACTGTCAGCTGATTTCTCAAAAGAGACCTTGCAGGTAAGAAGGGGCTGGAAAGAAGTATTCCAAGTCATGAAAGGCAAGGACCTACATCCAAGATTACTCTATCCAGCAAAGCTTTCATGTAGAATGGAAGGGCAGATAAAGTGCTTCTCAGATAAGGTCAAGTTAAAGGAGTTCATCATCACCAAACCCTTATTATATGAAATGTTAAAGAAACTTATCTAAGAAAAAGATAAAAAATATGAACAATAAAATGACAACAAACTCACAACTATCAACAAATGAACCTAAAAGAAAAGAAAAACAATGAAAACAAAAAATTAAGCAAACAACCAGGACAGGAATAGAATCAGAGAAATGGACACCACAGGGAGGGAGTTCAGTGGGGAGGGGAAGGGAGGAATAGCGGGGAAAAGGTACAGAGAAGCATAATTAGTAGGCATAAAATAGATGGGGAAAGATAAAAAATGGTATAAGAAAAAGAGGACTAGAAGAACATATATGTATAACCCATGGTTATATATATAACCATGAAAAATATAATTATACATATAACTAAGAAAAAGAAGATAAAAAACATGTATAGTAACATGACAGCAAACACAATTATTAACCATACCTAAAACAAAAACAAAAGCAAACTAGAATAGGAATAGAACCACAGAAATGGAGATCACATGGAGGGTTATCAACAGGGGAGTGGAAGGAGGAGAGAGGGGGAAAAGGTACGGAGAATAAGTAGCAGAGATGGTAGGTAGAAAATAGGGGGAGGGCAAGAATAGTATGGGAAATGTAGAAGTGAAAGAACTTATACGTACAACCCACAGACATGAACTAAAAGGGGGGAATGTGGGTGGGAGAGGGTGTGCAGGACGGAGGGAAGTGAAGGGGGGGAAATGGGACAACTGTAATAGCATAATCAATAAAATATATTTAAAAAAAAACAAAAGAAAGCAGCACAGCCTGGCTGAACCCCAACCCTCCTGGCTCCATCCACACATCCCTGAGAACCAGAGCAGTTTCAGAGAGCTGTCAGGGCTCCTGGGACCAGCCACCTGCAGCACATTGACCAGGGTGCGGAGAGGCCCTGTGGTCAGGGCGGGTGTGTCAGGCAGCACCACTTGTGGTCCTACAAGGCTGGCTAACAGACGTCAGGACGTCTCTATTGCTGGGTACGTGAGGTCATGGAGCACCACGTGGCAGCTTAAAAGGAGGTAGTGGTGCTGCTTGTATTAGCACAGAAACACGGCCGGGAAGAATGGAGCGGGAGGAGCCAGCAGTGGGAAACAGGCGACCCCATTCATGAAAAGGCCATAGTGCGGAAGAATGCTTCTTCAGGGTGTGCTGACACACAGGCGCACAAGGCATGGGAAGTTCTGGGGACCTCCTCCCTCACAGGAGGACCCATGTGTGGCTCACTGTGGGAAGGGGATGAGATGGGGGCCCAGGTGGGCGTCAAGAAGCCACTTTTGCTCTCCGCACTCCTATTGTCTGGGTTTCCGCACAGTGTGGCTATGCATTGCTTGTGCAGTGACAGAAGTGAGGGGTGAGAAAGCCCAACTGTGTGGTGTGCAATTGGCAGCATAAATGAGTTGGGGGAAGGGTCTCCTGCCTAATGGGCTCCCCCAGCAAATGGGAGGCTCCTTGCCCACCCAGAGCAGACACACTTAGCTCCTTGCTAGTGGAGCAGCGGGTGCCCGCAGTCTTCTGTGCATCAGCTGGTGAACTACAGCTTCCAAGTTGCCATGGCAACAGACTCACGCCAGGCTCCTCCTTGGCCAAGCATCTTAACAGGGAGCTGAGACATACATCACTAATGAGGGGTTCTCCCAAACCTTCTTCACACCTGCAGGGATACCGAAGGAGGGCTGGCGGTGCACATACCCCAGATCTGTCCCTGTGGCCCTGTGACTGTCCCCACCTTCTGTTCCTATGCAACCACATGCAGGCTTTTCTGGGCACCTCTAAGGAGTTCCAGGAGGACAGACAGTATGGGTGACAGCTGAGCTGGGCAGCAGGGCCCTCTGTGAGCGGCCAGCTCCACATGGACCTCGGGTGGCTCCAGGCAGGGCCCACAGAGGCCGTCTGAGTGCACTCCCACCCAGGGAGCTTGTGCAAGCCCAAGGGAAGACACAACAAGTCACCACAGTCTCGAAGCTCATCATAAAACCCAGTGCTCACACGTGACCAGCAATGCCACACCTGGGCACACACCCGAAGGAGCTGAGAGTGGGCGCTCTGACAGACGCACACACACACGTGCTCACAGCAGCACGACTCACCGCAGCCAAACCCCCCATGTCCACTAGTGCACAAATGGGTACGTAAAGTGTGGTGGGTCCATTCAATGATCACTCCTCAGCCACAGAATGAATGAAGTGCTGACACGTGCTTCCACACGATGAACCTTGGAAGTGTGATGCTCAGTAAAATAGGCCAAAGGACCGGAATTACAGGATTCCACAGACAGGAAATGAAGTGTCCAGACAGGCAAATCCTCGGACAGTGGTTTCCTGGGGCGCAGCCATGGGATTCTCTTTGGGGTGATGGAAATGTCCCGGAACTAGAAAGAGTTGGTGATGACCCAACACCGAGTGTGTTAAATGCCACTGCACTGTTCGCTTCAAAAGATTTCATGCATTTACTTTTGAGAGAGAGAGTGTAAAGGAGGAAGAACATCAATGTGTGAGAGATTTATCAACTGGTTGCCTCTCGCATGCCCTCTACCGGGAACCTGGCCCACAACCCAGGCATGTGCCCTGACTGGGAATCGAACCTGCGACCTTTTGGTTCACAGGCTGGCACTTGATCCACTGAGCCACACCAGCCAGGGCTGAACTGTTCACTTTAAAATGGCTAATTGTGTGGTATATGAGTTTCACCTCAAAAATCTCCGTAATCTGTATATTTGGGATTTTCAACAATAATCTGTCTTGCCTGAGCCCCCAGCCTGCGGTCGCCATCACTCAGCACAGTTAGGATGGAGACGCAGAGACCCAGCACATGGGCAGACCAGTGGGGACTCGTCCTGGTTCTTTTGCCAGGTGGCCTCCCTACAGGGCCCAATGCCCCCCCCCAACTTGGATGCATGCCACCCTCTGGGTGATGTGCTCCCCAGCATGTCCTGGGGGGCCCCAGCATCCCAGAGTCTTCCTGGTGGGCTCTCGCTAACCAGGCTTGGGCAACACTGTTTGAAACCTGCCTCCTACAGGTAGATCCCGATGCACGGGAAGGGTGGGGTCCGGCAGCAGAGTCCAGCAACTCCACCCGGAGTTCAATGGTCACCAGCCAGGGTGTAGAGGCTCAGGGATCCCATGACCAGCAGCTGGGGCTGCAGGTGACTCTCACTAGGCAGGGCTGAGCCTAGCCAATGGGCAGCCAGGCCCTCTGCACCTTCAAAGGCAAAGCTGCGGGTGCAGGCAGGGTGCTGGGGTCATGCCACTTGGCAGCCTGCCCTGGGCTATCAGCCCAGTTAACCTCTGACCCCACAGCCAGATGAGCCCCTGTTCATTCCCAGCTCTCCTTTGTAAGTGATGCCCAAAGGCTTCGGGGACTCAGCTCTGGTTGGAGGGTTTTGCTCCGGATCTCAGAGATCTGACCTGTGAGGCAGCTGGGCAGGCGGTTCCCTTTCCCGAGGCACTAAGAATCCCCTCTGGGCAGAGGGTATGGACCCTGCCTACAGGCTGTGGGTGGGTCACCACCAATTCCCCACTGCCAGCCACCATCTTGCCATCAGCAGGTCCAGGAAGAGCCCCCTGAGGCTGTAACACTTCTGCCTCAGTCTGGGGGGGCTACCCCACCCGAAGCACTAGCATAGCCCCCCCAGGTTAGATGGGCCCTCCCTGGTGGCTTAGGACAATTACTCTATAAGCATTCTTGGTTAACTAATTAGTGAGGCAATTAACTAAGCTCCAACTGCATTGGCCCAGGGCAGGGTGCAGATTTTGGGGCCTCTGAGCCGTGGGACAGAGCAGGCACTGGTCATCTGGTACACATGTGTATACACACGCGCACATGCTTGCCCCCATGGTGGCATCGGATGTCCTGCCCAAGTTCCAGGGTTCCTGTTAGGTGGGACTGACTCACAGCCTCAGACACCCCCTTGCGGCACCAGGGATGATTGGTGATGGTGACACCAAGGCCGCGTCCAGAAAGCTGAAACGAGAGGTCCTGCAAGGTGGAGGGGGCCCCACTGTAACTGCCAGACTCACAGGAACCCCCTGGAGCTAGGAGGAGCCACATAAGGGGGCACAGACACCTCTGTGGCCACACCCCTTCCTTGGTGGCAGCCCAGCTGCCTCATTTGAGGACATGCGGGAGGGCCACCGCCTGCGGGAACATCACCCCCTCCAACGCGGAGGAGCACTGACCCGGGCTCTGGGGGAAGGTACTGGCCCCCATGGCCTCAGGGCAAAGCCAGCCTCTCCCGTCCTCAGCTCACTGTGCCACCCAAGACCTGCCATGTCCCCAGAGAGTCCCGTCTCATGGGGGAAGTGACAGAAACCTCAATCAACAGCTTGTGGGAGCAGAGAGGGCCTTAGGGCTCCCAGAGCAGGGCCTGAGCACATCCTCCACCCCAGTGCCCGGACGGGCACTCAGGTCTCCCAAGAGGGCCCCTGAGGGCAGGGGCAGGTGGCCACTATTGAAGTTTGCTTTCCCCAAGCTGTTGCCATGACGACAAGATGCCAACTCCTGAGGAAGACCTAGTGCAGCCTCTGAAAACAGAAGGGGCCTCTGGAAGAAGGGTTCCCCAGCCCACCCTCGATCACTCCTTACTGGCAGAGGATCCCCCCCAAAACCTGCCCTGGGGGAAACCATCACACAGGGCTTTAATTGAGGGAGAGGGTGGGGTCCGGAGGATTACCTTAGTTTGGGACAGCAGGGGGCCAGAGGGAGCGCAGAGACTAGAGAAGGGTGGGTGTCAGCTGGCCAGGCTGCAGGCAGGTTACTTTGAAGTCAGAAATTAAATGGCCGTGTTGGGGGTCACTGGGACCCCTTCCACAAGCTCTGCATGGGGAAGTCTCTGCCCAGGTGCCCCTTCATCCATCCCTGAGGGGACAGGTAACTGCCAGGCTGTGAAACCCCTCGGAACCACAGGCCTGCCCACTCGTTCTAAGATGCCCTGACACTGTGGGGTGCAGCGGAACCCCCACTCCCCTCCCTGTTCCATCACGGGGCCATGGCCTACCCATGGTCCTGACAGGTGGGGTTAGCCAAGGAGGGTCCGGTTTAGAAGCAAACATGAGGACCGAGGCTGGGGTCCCCCTACAGGCTCTCTAGGCCCCCTGCCCAGTGTGCATCCCATGGGCCTCGCCCAGACTGAGCCCCAACTTCCTCCCAGCTTTCGCTCTGGCTGGACTCCAGTACAGGGAGCCCTTCTTCTCCCTCAGCCCATCCCCACCATGGCCCGGGCCTGCGTGACTCACACTAGCTCTTACACTCGGTCGGCTGGCCAGGGTGGGGAGCCAGCTGGCCAAACATGGAGCTGTTTGTTCTCCCTGATGGCTCAAGGTCACATGGGAGGAGTCGGAGCGGGGCTGGGCTGTCCCTGGGAAGCTGAGGGGCTGCGGGCCCACGCCCCATAGGAGTCACTCAGTTCATCACCCTACCAGTGGATGACTCCACTGCCAGAACATCCTTTCTCCCAGACCCAAGTGTGTGTTCTGAGAGCTTCTCCCCGTGCCCAGAGGATCAAGGGGGAGTGAGTTCTGACCCCGGCCTGCAAGGAACCCCTCCCCAGACCCCTGAGCACTTTCGGCCCAGGCCCTCAGGACAGAGGGGTGCTGCGGACCTCTGGGTGGGCAGGACTGGGTCTCTGGCTTCCTATACACCTTGGGGTTAGGCCCGGGGGCTGAGGCCTGCCCCCTGCCCAGCAGAGCCCAACGCCTGGAAACTGCCACGGGGTTCTGAGCAGCTCGTGACACGAATGCCCCCTCCCCACCTACGTAATTACTGAGTTAATCTGGGCAGTGCATTGTTCTCAGCTCAACAGTGGTGTCTGCACCCATTGGCCAAGGTGGTGGGGGAGGAGGTGGGGAGAGAATGAGGCAGGCAGTCCCCTGACCCCAGCCAGGTAGGGCCCACTGGCAGCAGGCACGTGGCACACGGAACCCAAGCCCTGGCAACAGAGCCAGCCGGTGCCACGGCAGGCATGTGCACCAGGCACTAGAGACCAGCGTCTGGACATGTGTGCGCACCGCCTGTTCCTGCATGCCTCCCCCCACACGCATCTGAGCAGGACTGTCTGTGCGTGCGCACACACCCACGCCCACCAAACACAATCTCACACACTATCACACACACACCTACACACATGCTCTCAGGCAGACTCGGATGCGCCCCTTCAAAGCACTGGCCTTAGGAGGAGCTGGAGGTCAGCTTTACTCAGGAAGCAAGAGCCCCGCCCCAAGCACTGAAGGAAATGCTCATGCAGACACCACGGAGCCAAGCACCTGCCCACGGCTCCCGCCTAACTGCACACCCTTAAAAACCATGCTAATTAGGAAAAGCGCTAATGTCTCTGCTTAGCTCTTAATAAAGACCTTGATTCGGCGTTTTTTTCAAGGCACAAGTGGGCAGAGAAGTGCCCTGTGTCTCCACCTGTGGTTACCATGCCTGCAGAGTCTGGCCACTCAGTCCGCAGAGCCTCATGGAGACCTGGCCACTTTATGGTGGCGTGTTCAAGTCTCAAGTGCCATGGGAGGCCCTCCTCCCCGGGGGCGTTCCAGCCTCAAAGTGGAGCCAGCCCCCTGCGCTGTCCACGCCATACTTCCAGGCTCCCCTGAAGGATCCCCATGTCCCAGCTCTGGCTCCGTTCCTGCTGGAGCAGCTGAGGGCTCAGAAGCACTCCTAGGACAGGGTCTGGGAGAGGAAAGCTTGGAAGGAACTTGGCCTTGCCAGGTGAGGCCTCCTTCCCAGCCACACCCCTGCCCATCTTGGAACCCTTCGGGGGCTCTGCACAACCCCACCCAGACCCTGAAAGGGAAAAGCGTGGGCAGGGGGGGGCAGAGAGCCAGGAGGGGCCCCTGGGGAAGATGACCGCCTGCCCACGGGGACAGACTTGCAGGGCCTGCTCCAGGCAGGAATTCTCCAGGCCAGAAATAACTGCCTCAGCACAGCCGCACAGCTGCCCGAGGCCTGAATTAGCGAAACCAGGGAACTGGACGCTCCTTCCATGGGAACGAGGCTTGTGGTGCCCCACTGCTGGCCTGCGCCCCAGAGGGGCTCAGGGCCTGTAAGAAGCTGGATGAAGAAGGCTCCTTCCTGCAAGACAATGGGGTGAGCCACCTGTCCGGGAGCTGGGAGGTAGAGACAGGGCATCTACAAGCATGGGCCTATAGCACCTGGGACACGTCCTCCTCACCCCAGGGCCAGGAGTGCCCCTGGGTAGGCCTGGCCTCTCGTGCTCTGTCCCCTAGGTGGGAATCCGAGGCAACTGAGTCCCTCCTTCCTGCCCTTGCTGGTGACGTTCGTGGTCTCATCCTGTATGGTAAGACCCAGCTCACAGCTGAGATACCTGCGACAGTGGTGGGGACATGCACTCCACGTGGACCTAAGCCTCTGCACAAACACAAGCCCAGCTCACCCCTCTGGCATGCCCTGCAAACCCTGGCCTGCCCACAAGCGCTGCCTGTCAACCGGGGGTTTAGTAGGAAGAAGGAAGGACAGGCCCCCTCTGGGCCTGCTCTCCCACCACGGCAGGGCGCAGCCCAAGGGCTAGGTCAGCCACAGCTTCCCTCTGGGGTGGGGGGCAGGGAAATGGCTCCAGACCCTTGAAGCTGAGGTCAGAGACCCCAGAATCCAACTTCCACCCACAGGCAGGACCAGACGCCCTGTCCACCAGCCCCTGGGCGCCTTTCCAAATAGCTGATGCTCAAGAATCCCTGGGGTATTGGATAAAAATATGGCCCCCTCCCCCAGCGGCGGGGACAGCTGGCGGGGGCCCCAGGGTGTAGCGTTCCCGTGCCAGGCAGGTCCGGGGAGCAATGCGGCAGAGGAGCTAACCCTCTCCCGCCTTTGGAATCAAAGGCCCCCCGCAGCCTGTGCCCATCTGGTCATGAGCCTGTCACCATGCATCAGGCATCACTGTCACACCAACACAGTCGCCCACCCACAGCAGGGCCCCACCAGACAGGGCTGGGCCCCTCTGCAGGGCGTTCCAGCAGAGCCTGAGGCTGTGCCACGGTCTCACACTCTGTGGGGAGCATCCAGAATCTTCCAGACAAGTCCCACCACTGAGAGTTAAGGTGGCCTCTGTTCTCCGGAGCAGCCCCACTGGGCTGCTGAAGACAGACACCTGGACAGACACTGAACGCAGGGACTGCCTGATGCCCCACCAGGCCACTCCCAGGCACCACGGCTCCCGAGGTCCCACCAGGGTGGTGACGCTCCCACAGCAGTGGGAGCCTCCTGCCCGTGGGACACGGTATGAGTGGAGTACAGACTCCGCCGGCCACACTGCAAGCAGGACATTAGCTGGGCTCCGCCGACCAGAGAGCCCAGCATCCTGGGACCGCAAGAAGGGGGTGAGAGCACGGGGCCAGTGGGGAGCCAGGCCAGGCACCGAGAAGTAGCAGTCAGGAGATGACTTCAGGGCAAAATTGCCCCCAGCAGGAACCTGGGGGCTGGCTGGGGGTGGGCTCCTGACGTGAGAGGCCATGGGAGAGGTAGGAGGCTTTCAGCCTCGGCCGAGAAGTGCCCAGCCTGAGCACTGTGTGCATGTGTGCCTGCGTGTGTGAGTGTGACAGCAGGAGCCAGGAATGGCCTAGGCTGTGGGGGGCGGGGGTGGAGCCCAGATTCCAGCGTCCTGGTCTCACAGATGGATACACAGACGAACTCTCTGCTCCCGGTTGAGCAGTAAGGAGACTCGGAGTCTCCTGTCACGCCAGGGCACCTCTTCCCAGCCCCTGAGGAGCCCCTTGTGCGAGCACACCCCCAAACCACACTGCTTCCTCTGGGGAGGCTGGGCAATCTGCTTGCTCCTCCCTGGGAGCTGCTCCCCCAGCCCGACTTGCCACCCCCCTGCATCCCAAAGGCCCCCTGGCCTTGGAGGTTGGGACACTAGGTGCCTGACCTCAGTCCTCCCTCCACCAGCCATGTTATTAATAGCAGTGCCATTTTAAAAAGACAGCCCAGGCCCTCAGAATGTCAACTTCAAAGTGAAGGGAGCCAAGTGTGGGGTCAGCGACGCAGCACTGCCGCCCCCCACACCTCCAGCCACTGCTCTCCAGGGCCGGTCCCTGCCGGCCAGCCCCAGACCTGACATTTACACAACGCCACTGCTGGTGTCCTTGGAGACACTGCCACAGCTGAGGGCCGATGGCCCTCTGCACAGACGATGACTAGATTCCCGCAGCTCAGGGTCGAGTTCTGGCCAGGGCCATGGCGCGCAGCGCACACTCGACTCGAGGAATCCTCAGGCCGAGGAGCGAAAAGCCCCTGGTGCCAGCCCCAGGGGACGCTGGCTCCCTGAATCCTTGTGCCCAGGCCGAGGTCACCTTCCCTGCTTGACCACCCCTGATGGGCCACTGCTTCTCTCTAGGCCCCTCCCAGCCCTGCCCCCAGCCCTGGTTAAGGGCTCGGTTGCTTCACTCCAAATTCACAGGTGAGAGCCCTGGCCCCCAGGCCCTCAGAAGCGACTGTTGAGAGGGCGGGCCTCTGAAGAAGTGATCGAGGTGAAATGGGGCCACATGGGTGGGCTCCGGTCCAACCTGTCGTCCTTGTAAGAGGATGAGATTGGGACATAGGCACAATGACCAACTGCACCAGCCACGTGAGGACACCGGGAGGAGACCGCCTTCACAGAGGCCTCGGGAGGCACCGGCCTTGCCCACGCCCTGCCCCGGACTCCCAGCCTCCGGGAAACGCCCGAGGTTGCAGCCGCCCGGCCCCCGGGGCACTGCTTCCACGGCTCCCACCACCCACCACCACATCCCGGAGGGACCTTCCTGTCTGCTGGTCCCTCCCAGCTGGAGCCCCCTGGGGATGTGGCCACGATGCCCTGTCCCCACAAACTTCCAGAAGTCTGGGTCAAGAGACCTGGGGGAGTGGCCGGGGCTGGTGCAATTGGTCAGAAACAACTGAACAGTGGCGGCTCCCCAGCCAGGGCGGGTCTCCCCCAAACACCACTGCTCTCCTGGTGGGTAAACTGAGGCTCAGGACTTTTCACCTGCCGGTCACCAGAGAACCCGAGCCTAGCCAGCCCTAGGACCCCAGTGTCCCCTCCTCCCTCGCTGCCCGGGGCAGTGCCTGTGGACACTCAACCCGGCACCCTCGTCCCCTGTACTCCCTGGGAACCCTCCCCAGACAAGCAGATTTGGCCCCCGTCAGCACCAAGGGGCTCTGCCCTGCCACAGACGCCACTCTTGGCCTCCCCAGCAGCGGCCAGAACCACTGTCTCTACTGTGTTGCGAAGTGCCCCCACCATCCCCGGGGCCAAGGCTGTCCTTGCCACTTCCCAGAGGAAGACCCAGCAGCTTGGGTCACATGCAGAGGCAGGCCCCCTGTGCTGCCCGAGGCTGGCCACCAGCTCTGCAGATACAGGCCCGGACCCAAGGCCCCTGACCCAGGTGGCTGGGCACAGCTGGGCTTCCGGAAAGCTGCCAGTGCAGACGGGCAGGAGCAGGTGCCACGTCCCCCCACAGGCCAAGGCCCTTGTTTCGTCAGCAGCCACAGTCGGCCCAAGCCTGTGCCCGAGACAAAGGAGGGAGTCCTTCAGACAGGTGACACCGGCTCCCCTCAGCACTAATTAGAGTTCCACGCAGCAGCACAGTCACCGCCAGGAGGTGGGGAGGCCCTGGCACAAACATTTCAAAAGACACAGTATTTGCGTTTATGGGCTTAAGATCTTTAAGCTGAGAAGCCAGCTGAGCCATTATACCAGCCAATTTGCAGATAAGTCGAAAGCACCGCAGGCAGAGACTGCTGAACGAAGCACACCCACATGACTGGACATGGGCAGTGGCCACAGGAACACCAACCCCTGGACGGCCACCAGGATGTCCCTGAATATCGCAGTCCCAGGCCAGACGCAGATGGAGGACCAGGGAGCAGAGCCCACGTGGCCACAGTGGGGAACCCACACTGCCTGACAACCACTGGAGCACACTTGGCTGACGTGACCTCTGCAGCCCAGCCCCAGAGAGCCCACCCCCTGCAACACCCACTTACCGTCCTGCTGCAGGGACACTCCTATTCACCCCTCAAAACCCCCACCAAGGACACCTTTGCTGGCTCAGTCCTTCACTGAGCAACCACTGTGTGTCAGGGACCACTTCACCTGCCAGAGCGTGAGCGAGTGCACATGGGCGCGCCTTCACGGCGCTGGGCAGACAGTGAAAGCGGGTGACAGGTCCCGCACTCACAAGTGCCAACAAGGGTGTCTGTGCAGTGAGGAGTGTCTCAGGCCTGAACACCCCTTACACCTCAGCCCGAAAGGAAAGGAACCCCTTGGCTGCTGAGGGCACCCCCGCCCTCGCCAGGGCTTGCAGTGAGAGTAGAGTGGGGCCGTGGCAGAGTGGCGGGGACGGGGAGTCCCGAGGGCAAGCAGAGTAGGGCCAGGGACGTGGCAGTCTCCTGAGTTACTGAGGCGGCTCCCAGTCCCGACTCCTTACCTCCCTCACAGCGCCGGACAATGAAGAGCAGGGATCCTGTGGGCACCCCCTCCCAGCACAGCTAGGACTTCGTGGTACAACACAGAACAGCTCACCAAGGAAAGGCACAGAACTAAAGGTGCACAAGGAGCCCTCCTGGGCCTCCTCAGAGCACTCCTTGTTCACCCCTACACAGAGGAACGGACTCTCAGGAGACCCAGCACACGGCTGGCTTTGCTTGGTTGGTACACCAATGTACACAGTAGGACCTCACTCCCAAATGATCACGAAGACAGCATGGTACATAGAGCTGTGCGCTGGGGTGGTGCACACAGTAGGACCTTACTCAATGAAATCACTCTGTAAGACCTCAAATTATGTGGAGCTTGGGTTCAGTCCTGTGCGCACAGTAGGAATTCATTCTCAATGGACTGAGCACTCAGTAGGGCCTCACATCAGGTGGGGCTGTGGATGGAGGACTCTGAATAGTGGGGCCTCACCTCTGTGAGTCACCGAGCTGAGCCTCCTCTGAAGGAGACGCACACTCACAGTTATGCACACAGTAGGCCCCTGGTACCCACCTGCCACCACACAGCTGGTGGCCCAGCCCTGCTGACGAGAGTAGGTACCTTTTTTTTTATTTTTAATTTTTTTTAACTTATTTATTTTTAGAGAGGGAAGGGAGAGAGAAAGAGAGAGAGAAACATCAACGTGCGGTTGCTGGGGGCTGTGGCCTGCAACCCAGGCATGTACCCTGACTGGGAATTGAACCTGCTATGTTTTGGTTTGCAGCCCTCGCTCAATCCACTGAGCTACGCCAGCCAGGGCGAGGGTAGGTATCTTGCACTGGCCACCTGCCCCTCCACAGGCTGACTGCAGGCTGGGGCCCCAGGGAGCTTGCAGCCACTCAGCATGGGGATTGGCCCACCCTGGCTCCCCTCCAGCTACCCGAGTCTGAATCAATCCCCTAATAATTCCATCCATTAACGTTTGAGCAAAATTCTTATAAACCATCAGGAATAGGATGGCTTCTGTGAACTAAGTCATTTTTTTAAACGTACGACGGGGTGCCTCTGCCCTCCCCAGCACAGCATCCATCCAAGCCCACCGCATCCAGGAAGGCCCAGGGTGCACCTGCAGGGGCGGGGAGGCCACAGGTATGCGGAACCCCACAGCCTGGCAGGGCACCGTCCTCCCTCCAGGCGCCACGGGGCCCTGCCCTTCCCACCTGCAGCCTGGCCAACTAACGGCTTTTCCCTCGAGCCCAGTCTGGTCGGGAGCTGGCACTCCCCACCACAGGGGGGAGGTGTGTGTGTGGGGGGGGAAGCTGCATGCTAGCACCTCCTCCTGGAGGGACATACGCTGTTCAAGGGTCGAGCACTAACCAAGCGTGGGCTCTGCGGGAACCTTGGCCAGAGGAGGGGAGGGGCCTGACTGCGGCCCAGGGCCCAGAGCGAGCCACCGGACTCCGGGCCCAAAGGCCCGCGGCGGAGGGGAGCCCCGGGAGGGGGCTGGGCCCCAGGGTCCTGTGCTTCTCCCCGGGGCACTTTCTCCAGCACTGCCGACATCACCTCACCAAGAAAATGGGGACCCCGGACCCCACATTCCGCCCAGGAACAGCCATTCGGAAGGGACCTGTAGAATTCTCAGGGTGACCTGAGGTGACGGCTTCCTCACCCGCACCCTGCTGCGCACACGGGTTGTTCCGGAGGCTTCCGACCCCCCCGTGCGGTGGGGGTGGCAGAAGGCGCAGGCCGCTGTCTTCAGCTTCTCCCATCAGGCCAGGCAGTCAGGAGACTCGCAAAACCACAAAACGCCCCTCTTCTTGTGCATTTTTGTTTTGGAAAATATACTGGCTTTTCATTGAGAAAAGTGCTAGGTTAACATGTAAGGGGTTTACTACTGTTTTAAGTGAATTACTGAACAGCAATTTCTAAGTTTTTCAGTTTTAAATTCCAGTCAAATGAATGCCAAGACAGAGTCCTGTGACAGTTCTGGGGTCCCACGGACCCATGAGTGGGACTGTTCTGACAGCCCGGGGTAGGGGACCTCTGTTTTCCCGAGCTGGGGAACGGGGGTTGCCGGCATACACCTGGGTGTCCAGGCACAGCTGGCCAGGGGCTCCCGCACTCCAAAGCAGGTCCCCCGCCACCCAGACCACTGCCTGCCAGCCCCCAACCTCCTACCCACACCAATGGATCTCCACAGCCCCCCCATGGGCTCCCTTCTCAGCCCCCCAGTCCTCCTGCCCCCCACGTCCCAAACCTGTTCCTCTCTCAGGGACCCCCAATGGCATCCAGCCCCCCAACCGAGGACAGCCCCTAGGCTCCGACCGACCCCAGTAACAGCCGCACCTGAACACACTCCTCGACATTCACAGGACACGAAGTGCTTGCATAGCCTTTCAAATGCCACTCACACAAATGCCACTCCCTCGTGGACAGGGCCCCACACCCCCGCCCCATGCCAGCAGCCTCCCCGTGCTTCCCTCCTGGAATCCCCTCCGTGTGTCTGCCACAGACCTGAGCACACCACCAGGGAGCTGGCCCAAGCCCCAGGGATCCCAGACTCGACTCTGCCCCGCAAGGCCCCGAGTGGGGCTACTCAGTGCCTGGCGGGCCCTTGATAAAACCCACCCTTCCCATTGACAGACCCTCCCTGATGAAAGGCACCAAAGTGACCCCCACAGGGGCAGGCACTCCCGGGGCTCATCCTCACTGCCCAGGAGGCTGCTGGCTGCACTGAGGGCCATCTCTGTGGTTACGGGAAGACAGCTCTGAGGAAGCCTGGCGCTTTAATAATAAATCCTTTAATTAGGGAATCCCGCTCCAAGGACAGGCCCGCAGGTTACCGCTGTTTCCAGCTCAGGGTTCCTGCTGCAGGCCGGTGCTGCTGGCTGCTGGGGGAAGGGCAGCGCCTGGGGCAGAGAGCTCTGGGGGAAGCTGGTGGGGTGGGGGGCGGAGTGTACCTGCATCTGCCTGAGGGAGGGTGTGTCCTTCACGTGTGACACAGGAGGCACTTTGGGAAGCTCAGCCTGCCGCCCTGCCCCACGCACATTTCTGGAAGCTTCTGAGAGGCCAAGGTTCAGGGGTATGAGGGTTTGTAATTTGGTTTCTGGCTCTGGATGAGCTAGGAGCACCAGGGAGGCTGGACCTCGGCCTGCGACCAGCGCGTGGACTAAGGGGAGCTCCCCACTGGGAAGGGGCCGAGTGAGGCCTGGAAAGCTGCCAGAAGGCCCGAGACTGGCTGCCACCGTCCGGGAAGCTTCTCCAAGGACAGCTCATCACCACCTCCAGTTCTGGCCTCCCCCAGACTCCCATGAGGACTTGCGAGACAGCAGCTGCCCCAAGCAGCCCAGGACCCCTGTAGGCCCCCAGACTCTCAGGAGCTCCAGCCCAAAGGAGTGGGGATGCCCCCCAGGAGGCGGCATGAGGGGGCTGCTGGGTAACGAGAGGTTCCCCAGAGTGCACTCCAGGAGAATGGGGGCACGTGCTGTTCAGCAGGGACACAGGCCTGTGTGGGACCAGATGGGGCTTGGCTGGCCAGCGTCAAGAGCGTGTGAAGGGAGAGAGGAGACAGGGCTGGGGCCTCTGTACCGGGGAGGGGGGTGGGGAGGTGACAGGGTCAGCGGAGGACATGGGCAAGGGGTGAGCCAGAGCTGGATGGGGGGGGGCCTGGCCAGCACAGCCCCTTGGAGCACCTGCACTGGCGGCACCAAGGTCCCAAGGCGACTGACTCCCCACGGCTGGCGCCGGGCAGCCGCCCACTGAAGCACGAGGCGACCCAGGACCCAGAGCTGTGGGCCCTCAAGGAGTCCTCCACTGTCATCCGAAACGCAGGCTCCCGCCCTGGTGGGACACGGAGCTGCCTCTGATGGCTGTGAGGAGTCCACTCACCCCGGCCTTCCTAGTGGTGACTTACTGTGGCGAGCACGTCACGGGTGCCCCAAAGGCAAGGGCACATGTGGAATGAAAATAAAATGCAGCACCCGGAAGATATGAGCCAGTGTCCACCCCAGGCCCCCGCCAGAGGCGGGGTCCCAGCCTCTCCCCGACACACACCTGCTGGACCCCATCTGCACAGGATGTGCCAGGAGGGACATCAGAGGGGATACAAACCCGGTCGGCATGGCAACTGGGAAGCCAGCCCGGACCTCAACAGGATCATTACGTGTTGAAAAGAGAAAGATACTTCTGGCTAAAACCGGAGAGATGACATCTATCCCCAGCCTCACCGGGACATTAGGGATGTGCGAGGGGCTCTGCCCAGGCTGGGGGAGTGCATCCCACTCGCTTTCCCCTGGCCTAGATGCCCCTCCCACGTCCCCTGGTGCCTCCGGTTCTCCCCCACTCTAACACTCTGACCCGGGCCACAGTGGAGTCTGCCGGCCTTGCCCCAGATTCCTCAGAACGCCTGAGGCCCAAGGCCCTGCCCCACCCTGCTGGTGGAGCTGCTGGCCCACAGAAAGGCCCAGAAGGCTGGGAAAGGGGCTGCCGATCTTGGAGGTTGGGTGTTGCCCAGCAGACTGCACGGATGCCCCTGGGGCTGGCTGGGCTGGGGTCCAGAGGCAAAACCCCCATCTCTGTGCCCACCAGGCACTGAAGCCTCGAAGGCAGGAGGCACCCTGGGAAGGGTGGGAGGGTGCTCGGGGGGGAATACTGTCTCTTCCTGCCCGGCCTCCAGAGCTCTGCAGATAAACAGTCTAAATTAGGAATTAAAACATCCCTTGCTCCCACCAGCCAGCAGGCTGTATTTCAAACATGCAGGAAACACCCCAGCCACTGCGGCCTCAGAACTTCCTAACGTGATTCTGTGGGATCCGGCTGTGCAGGAGGGACAGTCTGTGCCGGGTGCAGCTGCTGGGCCCAGGGCCGGAGTCTGGGCCTCCGGTGCCCAGTGGGGCTGTGCTGCCCTGCCCGGTCTCTGGCCAGCCCCCAAGAAAGGGGACTGGTGGGGGCACAGAGCCCTGTGGCCATGATGGGGAGGAGTAAACACGTCCTTGACCACCCTGACTAACCGACCGCATGGTCTCCCACCCAGGGAGAGGCCTCTGTGGTGCCGGGAGAGAACCTCCACCCTCAGGCACGACGTGCGGTCTCTGGAGGGCAGAGCTGCAGGGACAGCCTTCCCTGTGCTCCAGCGTTCGCCCAACCGGGACCCTGCCCACCCACTCCCCATGGGACCGGGGGTGGGGTGCTGCCTGGAACAGGGTGCAGCTGGGACAGAGGAAGCTCCGTGCTGGAGCTTCAGGCATCAGAGAATTGACAGAACTCCAGGGCTCGTTCCTGAGCTCCCGCCGCCTGGCCCAGTCTGGCACGGGTCACCTGGGGCCCAGGAGGCAGGGGATGGGTGTCAGGGTGGTACAGAGGATCCCGCCTTCATGGGGAGGGGGGTCTGGGTAGAGGACTCAGGGCCAAGGTCAAGCTGGGAGAAGGGGGTGTGCCAGGTGCTGAGAGCTGGGAGGGCAGTACTGGCCCAGGGACAGCTCCTCCCCCTGCGCAGCAGCCCCCGGGTGGACACCTCCTGCAACTGCCCCAGGCCAGGGAGGAGATGCTCCCTGGGGTGTCTGTTGCCGCCGGGTGCCCTGCTTCAATGCCCTCACTGACACCCCCATCTGGGCACCTGTCTGCTGACAACGGCTGAGACCTGTCCACTCTGGCTGCACAGAGCAGACCACCGTCTGGGCGTGGGCACAACGGGTCCCAGTCCCTCTCGGCTCTCACCTCCCAAACACACACTGCACCAACCCCAGCCCACCCCCCACCACGAAGAACCAGCAGACAGAGCTCAGCCATGCCGCAGGGGGCACGTGCTCCTCACAACGACTGTGAGGGGCAGACAGGTCAGCAGGCTGACCCGCAGAACCCAGTTGGCCAGAGCGAACAGGGGGACCTGGCCCCAGATACCACCCGGCCCGCCTCGGCCTGTCCTGCCTCAGGCTGTGAGCCCCTGCAGAACCCCTGGTGACACCCTGCACGCTGCCGCTCACCGAATGTCTGCACTGTCCCCCGGCCATGCGAGAGCCACAGATGCCCAGCCCAGCCCAGCCCAGCCCAGCCCAGCGCAAGTTCAAGCTGGCACTCTGTCTGGAGGAGACCGGACAGTGCTAGAGCAGCTGGTCCAGGCCACGGCGGCCACCAGGAGAACGAGCTGCGCAGGCGCCTGGGGGGCCCCACGCTCCCTGGACACTGCCAGGAGCCGATGCCGATGGACAGAGACTCCTGGCTCTGCAGGGGCCCCAGTCACTCCAGGCGATAATCACCACTCCATGGACTTGGCAGTTCCGGGGAGCAGGGCGGGGGTGCATAGTCAGGAGGGGCCCCCATGCAGCCAGCGCCAGTGGCCTGGGGCCCCCAGGGGCAACCCTCTGACCTAACAGTGGCTCCCCCGCCAGTGGTGTCAGTGCAGGAAGAAACACCCTGTGCGTGACACCAGCTGGCGGCCGGCACAAGGCGCCGTTCAGGCTCATGCATGAACTGGACTTGCCCACCGCCTGCAGCACACCCCAAGGTGCGGCAGCCTCCAGACCCGCCTGCCGCCCAGGACTCTGTGAGCAGTGGGAAGGGAGGCGCCCCGAGGTGAGCACAGCCCCAGGCCAGGGAGCACTATGAGCCAGGTATAAAGCTGAGTCCTTGGGCCTAAAACTGCCACCCAGGCCTGGCCCCTCCATCCCTTCTTCCGTCTCAGCCCACCACCAGCAAACCCCACCGTGGGAGATCGTCCCACGAACTGGAGTTGTCTAGAACATTCCCTTCATCCTTCTAGCTGTCTGACTCTGTGTTTTCACTGAGCACCCCACTCCTGAGCCATGGGCTTCAGGCAAAGGTACCCCTTAGCTCAGGCCAGGAGGGTAACGGGCTCTTCCCAGGCTGCCCAGGCAGGGGTCATAAGGACCTGTGAATGGGGGGAGTCTGCAGAAGGAAGCCCTGGACGGGGCTGCAGCAGCGCAGGGCTATACATGTAGCCGCCAGCGGCTGCTAGAACAAGTGCTGCCTCCGAGAGGCCTATTTTAGGCCCATGGCTCAGAAACCCGCGTGCCAGGTATTCCCGGGTGAATCCTACCTAGAGTGGGCAGCCAGGGGAGCCCGTGTGGGCACACGTAAGTGTCAGGAGAGCACAGGGAGGCTTGGCTCAACTGCAGCAGCCCCCACGGGGGCCACCTGGGGGGTCAGGGAGGCCAGAGATGCCAGAGCTGGAGGCAGAGCCCAGCCAGGGGCTGCGGGGCTCGGGGGTGGGGTACAGGCTGGGATGCCGCAAGCCCTCCATTGGAGCCCTGGTCCTCAGGGCCTCAGACTGTGGCTGCACTTGGAGAAAGGGCACTTAAAGAAGTAGGATGAAAGGGAGCCACCCTGGTGGGCCCTAATCCAGTGTGACAAGCGTCTTTACAAGGACAGGAGACTGAGACACATACACACACAGAGAAATGGCCAAGTGAGCACACGAGGAGAAGACAGCCACCCACAACCCACGGAGAGAGGCCTCGGAAGGAACCAGCCCCCTGGGGTGACCCCAGGCCCGGGAGGAACTGAAGGTCTGTGGTGCCCATCACCTGTCTGTGGCATCTGTGGTGCTCTGTCATGATAGCCAAGCAGACTAATCCAGGGGCAAGGCCTGGGGTGTTCTGACCCCCCCCCCCCGGGACAAGGCATTCCCAGAGCGAAGAGGTGCAGGGGGTTCCACACCCCCAGCAGATCCCAGAGCTGGGTGCAGGGATCATCCTGAACGAATGAGGGCCTCTCAGGGCTCATCAGACACACGGCTTCACCCTGACAGAGACCCCTGGTCCTTTTGGAGCCACGTAGGGACCTCCGTGCTACAGCGCTACAGCGCTCCTGCTATGGGGGCCACCTGCTTCTCACCCAGGACCTGCTCAGGCAGCTGGAGGGTGTCCCAGAGTGGCTAGGGAGCGAGCCAGGACCCCACGCCGAGTGGCCACCTGGCCTAGTTCAGCAGCCCCACAGCACCACTCAGCGTGGCTGGCCCTGCCCTGCAGCCAGGCCTGGGGCAGAGGGCAGCGCCTCCACAAGCGGGACTTACCCGCTTCAGATCCCTGCACTGGGGCCTGCGCACAGCGCGCCTCCGATACTCCAGGGAGAGAAACCCAAGGGGAGGGGCCGTCAATACCCGCTGCAGACGCCTGCTGCAGACGCCTGCCGAGTGCGGACTGCCGTCTGGCCAGCATCAGAATAGACTGGACCGTGCGGGTTCTTGGAGCAAGCAGAGAGCGTGAACAGTCATCGTGGGCAACAGCGTGGCCTCCCTCCCGTCTCAGGGCAGGTGAGGGCCCCTGAATCCACCCTCACTTCCCACACAGAAACCCGACAATTCTGCTCCACCTCTCGGGGTCAGGTGCCCTCACTCCTTCTAGAAAGTTCTCATGATGCTGGGCGTAGGGCAGACTGAGAGGGATGGGTGCCAGCCCCAGGAACGAGCAGCCACCTGGGAAGCCGCCAGCTCCCACGGACCTGAGTGCTCCCCTGCTCACCCACTCGGCGCCCACCGAGCACTTACGACACGCCAGCAGCTGGGCAGACACAGGGAACCAAGCCAAGAGCGACCCTCCAGGGCTTCTCTTTGTAGTCAAGTGCCCAACGCCACCAGCTCTGGGTGCCTCCATTTCCTGTGACTGAGGAACCCACATGGGGCCCTGGGAGGTGGGAGGGAGGGAGGCTGAGAGGTCTCTAATCGGGGAGCAGCCTTGAACTCAATAAATTGCTTTATGTAACTTGGACCAGACCAGTAAACCAGGAGTCTGGCAGGGGATTAGTGACAGGTGTTGCCAAGGCAACCTGATTAGTGGGAAACTTACGTCTCAGCTCAGGCCTTGGCGCAGCTAGGCAAAGGTAAAAGGAAGCCCAAGAGATTCATTAGCAACAGGTTCCCATGGCAACCGCACCAAGCTCATTAATAATTTTTTTTTATGCCAAGTGTGGGTGTTGAAATTCTCCAGAGGGCTGACGGAGGGATGGATGCCGAACAAACACACATGCCAGGTACTCCCACCCGCAGCCTGGCACAGCCCTGCCAGGGCTCCCTGCTGACACACGCCCCGCCCACCCTGTGCCCGCTGCATGCTGGGATATGGGCCGGCAGACCACGTGGCTCCTCCGCCATGCCCCGCAGG
Organism: Tonatia bakeri; assembly: GCA_004024845.1. Classification (NCBI taxonomy): domain Eukaryota; kingdom Metazoa; phylum Chordata; class Mammalia; order Chiroptera; family Phyllostomidae; genus Tonatia; species Tonatia bakeri. Next base: position 54,597 of record PVIA01001997.1, read on the forward strand.
ACGGACCATCGAAGGGAGATCCAGATCAGAAAGGCAGCTCGTACCCAAGACCCATCTTCTACTCCTGGCTGGTGTGGCTCGGTGGGCTGAACACCAGCCTGAGAGCCCAAGGGTCACCAGTTCAATTCCCAGTCAGGGCATATGCCTGGGTTGCAGGCCAGGTCCCCAGTTGGGGGTGCATGAGAGACAACCACACACTGATGTTTTTCTCCCTGTCTTTCTCCCTCCCTCCCCCTCTCCAAAAAAACTTTTTTAAAGAGCCCCTCCTCTAGACCAATGGGACAGGGTTGCCCACTTCCCAGGGGTCACCTGAAGTGTCTATTGAAGGGACACTGGAGAATGTCCTGCTCCCAGAGGATGGCTTAGCCTTGGGCTGAGGCCACCTGTGGGACCCATGCCCACTGGCTGCCTCCTTTGGGGCAACCGCTGCAACGGCTCAGAGACCCAAGTCCAGCAGGTGTGGGGTGAGGAAGCAGGCGCTGCTCCTCAAATGCCTCCATGCCACTCCCCTGTGACCCAGCGACTGAAGACAGGGGCTCAAACAAAACTTACTCACAAGAATATTACTCAGCCACGGAAAGGAGCAAAGCACCGACAGAGACGGTACAACAAATACAGATGAACCTTGAGAACACAAAGCCCAGCGCGAGGAGCCTGACACGGAGGTCACACACCCTTTGATTCCATTTGCACGAAGTGTCCAAACAGGCAAACCCAGAGACAGGCAGTCAGCGGGCGCCAGGGGCTGGGTGGGGGGCAGAGAGTGACCAACCACTCACGATGACAGGGTCCCCCTCTGGGGTAATAAAAAGTTCCAAAATTGATGTAGTGAGACTTGCACGACTCTGTGACCACAGTGAAAACCACCGAGTCGTGCATTTCGCGTAACCTGTGCAGTGAGTGCGTTGCACCCCCGCAAACCCAAGAGAGCACATGGGGGCCGAGCAGCTGGAGGGGGCTCCAGACCCTGGGGCCGCACAGGGACCCACTCAGAGCCCACTTCCTCACTGGCTGACAGAACCGGGGCGCTGAGGTGCCTCTGCAGGGATGAGACAGAACCAGGGGCTCCTCTGGCACATGGGGTGAGGCCCATCCTCACAGATACCTTGCTCCAAGGTCAGAGGTGACTGGTGCCTCACCCATGGGGCCCCCCATCTGCTGTGGGACAGAATGTGACCCAGAGCCTAGCATGATCTTCCAAGGCACCTACCTCCCAGGAAGAGCCTGGCTACCCCAGCCCCCATCATCCTCCAGTCCTGGTGCTGTCCCAGTAAGAAAATCTGCAAATGTGAGAATCCTTGCCACCAAGTTGTGGTTGCTCAGTTTGAACGTGCAGACGGGACAGATGCCCGGTGGAACCTCCAAGATGGCCGAGGAGCCATCACAGCCCAGGAATGAGGGCTTTGTACTTAGAGGACACCCAGGCCTGTTCTGAATGCAAGTGCCACCATTCACACCCCACGTGGTGACAGCCAATTACCCAATCAGGAGCCACAAACCCAGGGCTGCCCTTTCACCCTGAGTGGCCAGGCGGGGGGAGGGGGACCGTCCCACCCCTGAACTTCAGAAAGGAAATGCAGGCTGGGTGAGGCAGGGAGGGAGAGTGTGGGGTGCTGCCCAGGCCTCAGAACCAGGTGTGACACGGGCGCCCACTATGCATTCTCAGGGCTGGCCAGGCCCCCAAGGCCCAGACACTCCGTCCTGGCACCCCTCTCCCCAGCAACAACGCCCAGAAATTCCACTGGGCGGGGCAGGGCCAGACTCCCTTCCCGGAGCCAACCCTCCTGGGCCAGAGCTTCCCTGAGCCGGCTCTGCCTGCCCCTCCTTATTCAACTGATCTGGATTTTGAATGTAGGTTTGAAGGAAAAAAGGCTTTGGAACACATTCAGGAAAGAGTGTCAGGAAGCTCAGCTTCTTAGACGTAAACTGTGGCTTAGGGTTTGTTGTTTGTGAGCCTTTGTGTCCCAAGCCCACCCAGCAGGTCATTCCCCTCAACGCTGCTGCTGGCTTCTGGAACATTCCTCCAGATGATGGCATGGCCCTCCTGCCCCTTCCCTCCCATCAACGCAGCCCCCAGCTCAGCTAATGGGGGGCTAGATGGCCCCCCTAGTGTTCCAGCACTCAGCCAGCTTCATTGCTGCCTCAGTCTCACCCCAGACGCTCCACCTGAGGGCACCCCCACTGGGAGAGGCCCCCCTGAACTGCCTGCCCTCCCCCCAACGGTGGCTCCATTCCCTGTGCCCCCACATGGGACACATTTCACGTCCTCAAACTCTCACTGAATCAATAACCAACCCTGAGGTCAGCCGCTGACGGGTGCTCCTGCTGGATGGGAACCTGGGGAGCACCTGGCTGGCCACGCCCAAGGGCTCGTTGCACCCTACCAAACTCGTGGTCACGAGAGCGGCGGGCCTGTTCCATGGCCAGGGCTGGGAGGCCGCCCTGCCAGCCGCCTGGGACCAGGTCTGTGTCCTCATCCATCTCAATGAGGTGCTAATGCGGGCTGACTCATCGGACTGCGCCATGGCTGGCCACGCTCGCAAAGACAAAGGGACGCAGCTGGATGGTGTGTGTGGCCTGCACCTAGCTGGCCCTGGAGCGGCAATACCCTCCGAGACTTCCTGGCAGGTGGCAGTCACTGCTGTGCTCCAGGTTCCTGTCCCTGGAGCAGGCTCAGCCACGTGGGGCTGGGGAGCGGGGTGGGCACAGGCCAGCTGCTCAGAGACCCTCCCAGGTCTCATCACACCAGGGACGTCCCCATTCTAAGATCTAAGATGTTTCCAAAACCTGAAGCTCCCAGCCCACTTTCAGATGCCCCCACACCTCCCTTTCTCCGTCTCAGGTTCCTGACCACCCCCTTAAGACAAGCACATACGGGGTCACCCAACACCTGCCCACCTGGCCATGGCCTTCCCCAGCAACCTGAAAGTATCCCATGCACTGCTCACACCCACACCCTGGCCCTGGCGAACTGCCCCCCAACCCTGGACCTGAACACTGTCCACCAGGGACCAGCAGTTGGCCTCGGCCTTCTCAGGGTCTCATCCATCCATGTCCCCTGCCCCCACCACACAGCCAAGCACTGCCCCACGTTCTGTACAAGGGCCCCAATAAGCCCAGGGTCACCAGGGAGGAGCCTTGAGACACCCCAGACCCTCCACAGGTGAGCTGGAACCACAGGGACTCTGGAAAACCTGGACCTGAGGCAGCGCGTACTCATCACCCAGGACAGCCCAGGCCAAACTCTGGGACGGGAGGTGCTTAAGGGGAGCCCAGCCCTGGACTTGGCCTGTCTCTTCCCGGCCACCTGTGCAGAGTGCCTCTCCGTGGCTGCTCAGGAGAGCACACGGCAGCAGCTGGAGCCCAGACGCCTCCCAGAGCCTTTGCCGCTGCACAGGGTTCCCCAGGGGGGGTCCGGCCCAGGGAGCCCGCCAGCTGCCCTCACTGTACCCTGAAGGAAGCTCTCCATTTGGCTGAGGGTCTGTGGACAGAGCCAGGTGGGGCTCAAACCAAGGCTCCCTCTGTAGCTGTCGCCTGAGACCACAGGGGGAGCACTTGCTGAGTCAGGGTCCGAGACTCCCACAGCCGTCTCCAGAGGCTCTGTCCTGGGGGAAGAGGCCACTCTAGGGGAAAGGTGTCTGAAGACGCAACATCATGGACGCACACCAGTGGAGACGTCCCCAGGGAAGTCCCCTGGGTGGCTCAGAGACAGCACTGGGCTCCTCCCGGGAGAGGGCACAGGGTCCGACGGGGCTCCCCTCCACGAGGCTCAGAATGGCTGGTTCTCAGCCAGCTTCCCTCCCCAGTGGGTCCACTCCTCATCAGAGCCTGACCTGGTGGCTGACGGCGACTTGTCGTAGAAGGGACTGCCTCTCATTAACGGGTCCAGCACCTCGTGCCCCTCCCTCTGAGGATGGCGAGGGCACGCCTGGGTGTGCGGGCTGGGGAAGGGGCTGCCTGCTAAGAGTGCTCCACAGATGGGGCCGTAAACCACCGGAGTCCTCACAGTCCCCGTGGAGGCTGGAGGGCAGAGAGCAGGGCACCACAGGCTGGCTCCTCCTGGGGGCTGTGGTGCCATCTATTCAAGACCCGCCCAGCTCTGGCGGCTGCAGCGAGCCCTTGGTGTCCCACGGCTTGTGGACACATTACCACAACACCTGTCCCATCTCCATGGGGACTCTCTGTGCCCTCTTGTGAGGACACCAGTCACTGGATTCAGGGCTCTATGTCCCCATGAAGCCACATTCAGAGGTGCCAGGTGGTCATGAATTTGGGGGATGCTCTCAAGCCAGTACAGCTCGGCCTGCACGGGCCAGCCTTTCTGGATGGTGTTCACACCCCACAGCCACGCCCCCAGACACCGCGTCCCTCGCCAGGGGTGCCCTCCTACCACTCTGTCCACCTTCCTGTCCCCAATAGCTCCTCACACACCCACCCAGCCTGGCTGCTCTACATCGCCCCACCCCCCACCGTAGGGCAGGGGTTCCACCTCTGCCAACCTCCAACACTGCCCCCTACGTTTCTGCTTCTCTCTGCCCCGTCAGCTCCCCGGCACCAGCCAAAGGAAGGGGAAGCCAGGGTGCAGCTGGCTCCAGACCTCCTAGGGTATCTAAGAGGCAGAAGGGGTTCAAGAGTCCCCAACGGCAACAAGTGGGTGGCCCACGACTCAGCATCAGGCCTGGAACCAGGAACACCCTGTCCCGTGCACACACCTAAAAACACAAGGGGGGCTCACTCCTACGGACATTCCCCATTCCCCAAACACCAATGGGGAAGCTGTCAGTAGCTGGAAGAGGCTGAGAAGGCCGTTCCCCAGGCATCCTTCCAGGTAGGGTGTGTGTGGGTGCTTAGCCCTCGGTCCAGCTGATGGTCCCAGCCACCAATCTGCTCCCGAGTGACACGTGACACCCTGTGGCACTGCTCCAACCAGGGGAGCAAGTGGGTGTGGGGGCACATGACTGGTACCCTAGCTGTGCACGGGCAACCACAACTAAAGGTTTCAAGGGGCACAGATCCGTCCACTTCAAAAAGCCAAGGCCCCTGACATAACCTCCTCCACCAAGGCCCCGTGGCTTTGGGGTGCTGACCTTGGCAATGGGGCCCCAGCCTGACACCCTGACAGGGCCTGGAGCAGGAGGGAAACCTCAGGGACACAAATTCTGTCCAAAGAATCTGCCGCCTCTGGAAAACTCTCCCCCAGTCACTCCTTCCCTTGGTCACCGCGTCACAGGCGTCACACCCTCCATGTGAGCTAGGGCTGGAGAACCTCAGCGCCTCCACTGCGCGGCCCTCTCACTAGCAGGCCACGGACTGGACTGGGCCCTCTAGCAGCCAAATCAGGGTAAATCCCACCCTGTCGGTGATGGAGAAGGATAGTCAGAGGTGGTGTGAGGGAGAAACCACCCAGGCTGCAGGAGGCAGCTGACAGCCCCTCCTCCTGTGGCCAGGGAGATCCCAGGAAGCCCAGGAGGCCGCAGACCTGGCCTCCCCGAGGCGGGTGTCACTGACTTCTGAGGCCACTGACTTCAGGCCACATGTCCTGAAGAGGTGTAAGGGTGTTCCTACCACAGTCCTCTAAGCAGTGAGGGTCCGAGGGACTGCCACGGCCTGCCAGGTACCCTGCCAGCTCAGTGCAGAAGGGCGGGGAAAGGGAGAGAAAAGAGACTAGAACAAAGGTGGGAGGGGAGAGACAGGCTCCCAGCTGGAGACCACGGCAGCCTAGAAAAGGGGCACTGAGCCCCTCTCCCCCTCCCTCCTCCTCCCCAGGCATGGTCCCCACCTCACCAGCACCCTGACCTCACCTGGGGGCTGGCCTGGGAGCGGGGCCAATAGCAGAGCCTAGAGCAAAAAGAGGACGTCATGACCAAGCAGGCCTACAGCGGCGTGCCCAGCACATCTGCAAGGGTGCCGGGGGGCAAGGGGTTGTGCCCACCTAGGAGGATGCCTGTGGTGTGTCCCACCCCGACTCCACACAGGTCAGGGGGCTCCCAGCCCCTCCTGCACTGCTAGCCAGCCCTGCATGCCCTCACTCTCCTAACCTCAAGGCCCCTGCTGGAGCTTCCATCCCCCCCAGCTCCTTCTCTTACACCAGACCGGAGGTGAGGGGACACACCTGGTCTCACCCTGGACCATCCCTAACTTTTGGGAGCCTAGGGCGTGGTTTCCAGGTTCCCTTCTTTGCCAGCCCTGCCTCCAACTTCGAAAAGAGAAACTGTGGTTGAGGCCAGGGTCGGAGGCTGCTCTGGGACATGACCTTGACCCTCGTTTGCATCACGTGTAAGAAGGGGTTGCTCCTGGTACCCAAGAAACCCTCCCACATCCAAGAAAGGTGCTGGGGCACAGAGAGGCAGCTGCTCACAGTATGAGGCTCCCTGCTCCCCCTGATCCCGGGGAGCCAGAGGCAGCAGCAAACCCACCCCAAGCTCTACTATAGCACGCTCGTCAACTGTCCCTACTAGTCAGAACTCCAGGCTGACAGTGCCACCAACACGGAACCTCGCTCCTCGCTGCAGCACAGGGGCAGGGACAAGTGCACTAGGGGCGGGATCCCCGAGTCTGCTGGCCCGCCTGCCTGCAGGGCCACGCAGGCAGCACACCCTCGCCACCCTCAGACACTCGCGTCTATTCTGCGAGCCCTTCAGAGGAAACCACGCGCTGCGCCTCGCTTCATGCAGGTGCTGAAGCAGAGAGACCCCCATCTATCATCCGCCACAAGCAAAGTGCCCTGCCCCTGGGGACGGTGCTGAACCTGCCTCGAACTCACAGCCCAGGCTGCTCCCTCCCCGTCGCTGACTGACTGGGCATCCAGGCCCCATGTCAGGCTGCGGGCCGGCCAACAGACTGACTTCCCTCTTCGTGTTTGTCCAGGACGGGTGCCCACGTTTAACTATCCACCTGAAAATTCAACTGAGAGTCACGTGACTTACAGTTGTTGCCACTTGTGTCAAAATTCACCGTGGAGGGAAGGTGAGAGTGATTGTTTTTTCATGCCACTCAGTTAAACACCTACTTTCGAGAAGGAGAAAAAAAAAAGAATATTCCTCATTCAGCCTCAAGGGCTGCAACCTCCACTTCCTGGGGGGGCTCTGAGGGGCAGGGCAGAGGCAGCGTGTATGACACCCAGCGAATAAAGGGCCCAGCAAATAAAGGTGACATATCTCCCGCCTGACCTTGAGTGCAGAACTGCTACCTGGATTCATCCCTTGAACATTACACAGTCTGGCCCATCCCCCGCATCCCCTCACATCCCGACCCAGGAACAGGGAGTCTGGCCAGCAAGTTGGGGGAGCAGGCTGCCTTACCCCCTTCGCCATGAAGGACAACCTGGACCACCTCAAACACTCCGCTCTTCAAGGGAGGCCCCCCTGGGGCCTGATCTACGGCCCCCCTGGATCAGGGCAGAGTTTGGGTGGTCCAAGTATGAAGCCCCCCAAGTCCAAGGGCATCTTCTGAAAAGCGGTCAACAGTCCTGTCCCCCCACCTGGGACCTCAGGTGTCGGGGTGAGGAGAGCACCAGCACCCTCCCACCTCCCAGCCTCTGCTCCCCCTCCACCCACCACCTGCCCATCCGTGTCCACCGCTCAGTTCCTCCCTGAGCCTGGTCCCAACTCTGCTCCCTCCTTGAGGAGCCAGCCCCAAACCCAGCTGGAGGCAGACCTACTTCCTGAGTGACAAGACCGGTCCATCACACACCCATCATGCTCATGGGGCTTCCCTGGCCTCTCCTCACCTTCACGTCACAGCACACATCCCACCAGCCCCGGAACTCTGCATATACCACTCCTCTGCCTGGGACACGCCCGATCCATGTCCCCCCTAGGCCTTCCCAGCCACAGGTCCTTGTGATGGGGTCTCCCTCGCTCCCAGCCCCCACAGCCTCCATCTAGCCCACCCTATTCTCCTAAGTGTCCTCACCAAGATGGAGCCAACCTCACTCTACTGCAGAACAGCCGACAGCTGTGCACGCCGGGCACATGGCACAGCTGAGAGTCCTGGTGTGTGGCGCCGGTCGGGGGGACCCACGGTGGGCCCAATGTGGGCCAGCACAGAGCTCAGGCTGGGAGACGCCTGCTGAGTGACGGTGCCCTGCCATCAGTGAGAGGGCGTGCACAGAAGCCTCTGCACCACTCATCAGAGTCCCCCCCGGCCACACACACACACAGAGCCTGCCAGGGATCCAGCTGGGCAGCATGTGTGGGGGCAAGGGCCACACTGGGCCTCGAGGCAGCCCCACGCATACAGGACACTCAATCAGCACTTCCTGGTCTAGGGCCACCTCCGCCAGCCTCTCCAGAATGGCCACCTGGGAAGGGGGCTCCCCCAACCCCACCTCCTGCAGGCACTCTGAGGTCTGTCTCCCCACCCTCACCTACCCCAGCTCTCAGGGGAAATGCTCCATCCCCACCAATCGCCCCCCCCCATGGAACTCCCGCCTTAGCCAGGGCGTCTCTACTTCACCCCTCGTCTTCCCAAGCCTCAGAGGCAGGAACACACCCGTCCCCGCCAGGCCCGTGGCCAGTGGGAAGCGTGAACAGCATAAGCCCTCGGAGCACGGGGTGATGGTGGGGGCTCCAGAGGTACAGGGACACAGGTCCTGTCCCCTCCCTTCTTCAGTCAGAGGGAGTCTGGGAGGTGCTGCGAGCATCAGCCCAGTGCCCGGGCCCTCCGAGTCCCCTCTGGCCCCTCCATTTTGACATACAGTCATTCGACCGAGGCCAGAGTGGTCCTCCCACCTGCCCAGTCCCTGCCTGTGAGCACCCCAAAGGGTGGCCCGGGGCCTCCAAGTCCACGGAAACTAACACTTCTGGAGAGGGGCCAGGAGCAAGGTGCTGGGGTGAGGAAGAACTTCAGAACATGAGAGCAAGGCTCTGTGCCCACCAAAAAAAAAAGAGCTCAGGGGTCAGGGTCACAAGACCAGGAAGGTGGGGACCTGGACTGTTCCGCACACATCAGGCCAGCGGGGTCAGAGAGAGCTGAGGGCGCAGCATGAGGTCCCCCCTTATCCAGATCACCACCCGCTTGTCCTCACCAGGAGGCCCAGACCTGCCGTGAGCCTCAGGTGCCTGGCAGCAACCATGGACAGGTGTGACAGCTTGGAGCATCGGCTTTATGGGCTGAGACTCATCCAGCCTCACCTCCCTGGTGGGCAGGGCCCGCCAAGCCCACGGACTTGAGAGTCAGGACGGGCTCACCCAGCTCTGCCCTCTGCAGCTGCATGACCTTGGCCTGTCTCCAAGCCCTAAGCCAAGAGACACTGGCTGTCTGGCCCCTGAGAGACACCTCCTGGAGGTGCCCACCGTCCCGGAGCCCCCAAGCACCCTCCGCCACCTCCTAGTCCCTAAACACCCAGGCCAGGCTGCAGCGGGCCTCCCTCACTCACAGGGAGCCCCCCCCCCCCCAGCTCCCAGCATCCCTGGAGGGCCCAGCTCTGCCTGGGTGCCGGGACACGGCAGCTGCGACACAGGCAAGCACCGAGTCAGGAACCCTGGGGAGCCGGGGCAAAACATAACCCAGCCACACAGGCTCCACAACACAGATCCCACCCACCTTCCACTATAAATAAACCCGTGTAGGAGAGAGAGCACTCGCCCCAAAACTTCCAGCACGATCGTATTTTCAAAGAGCAAAGTCAGTCAATCAAGACAGGGACCATCCTTGGAGGCTCCTTCGCCTTGGAGTGGAGTTTCCCTGAAGGCAAAAACAGACCACACGTGTTCCTGTGTGCGGGAGGGGGGCCGCCCACTTGGGGGGCTCCAGAAAGGTTCAGGGCTTAAGGAAGGCCCCTTCCTGCATTCCAGCTGCCGATGGCACCCTGGCGGGGGGGACCTCAGCTGAGACTGCCAGGCTCCGGGGAGCGAGGGGTTGTTCTACACAGTGTAGGTTCCCAGAGCAAACCTCTTTATCCTGTGTCCCCCTCCGAGTTCACCCTTGGCAGTAGGGGCGGCTCCAGGGAAGGGCAGTGAGGGCCCTAACAAGACAGCTACCTGCGGGGAGGGAGAATGAGACCTGGAATGGAAATACCCTGCAGCTACAGGGTGCTCCCCAGTCCCCGGAAAACCCAGCCACACAGACAGCCCCCATGCGCCCTGCTTCACAAGAGGGCACCCCCGCAACACACACACACACACACTCTCTCTCTCTCTCTCTCTCCCAGGAATCTGAAGCCTGTGTCGAGGCCCCACAGGCTTCCCTGAGGGAGCTGATCCCCACCTGTCCGGGCACTCCAGCCTAATTTAGGTTCTCCCTTCGGCCAGCACACACGCCAAGCCAAGGGCCGGCATTTGCTGGAGGTCAGCAGTCATCCCCGTGTGGGTGGGGCCCCTGACAAGCCCATCCTGACAGACAGATGTGGGGTTTCCATAGGACCCGGGGTAACACTATGCAGTCTGCAACCCCCTGCCAGTCAGAGGGGATTGCTCTCATCCCTGGGTGACAGTCCTCAGCAACCTTCCTGCTCTGGAGTCACAGGGTGTCTTCCTCCTCAGGTCACAGAAGAGCCCAGGGCCAAGAACACCCCACATGGTCCTGCCAGACCGATCCCCCACCCCTCTGGGCCTCACTTCACTTGCACAAGGCACCCCTCCACTTCCCCTCCACTGAATAACACAAACAACCCCTAAGACATCCTCAGAGACACAGTCCAGCCTGGAAACACCCAGAACGCCAGGGTCAGGCTCAAAGACTCGTTCAACTGCGGGGTGACAGAGCAGCCAGGCCCAGGGGCTGTCAGGGGAGAGAAAGTGCAGGCCCTGCCAGGCTCTCCCCCTATCTGGTCTCCGAGCTCGGAAATGACGGGCACTCGAGGAGGGCTGGCCTCCTGTCCTCTCTGTCCCAAGGCCTTTAGGCACCCCCAGGATGGTCCAGCACCACACCCCGTGAGGCCACCTTCCTGCCAAAATGAAGGGGTCTGGCCGAGTCCAGGCTGGGTTCCGGAGAGAAGTCACACCTACAGTGCCCTGCAAGGTTAGGCAGGCTGCTGCTCAGAGGCCCAGGCCCTTGGACGCCCACCCACGGCTGCACGGACAAAGGCAGGATCTGAAGCCTGCTGCCACGCTCGGGGAGGGCCCTCTGGCCGTGGCCAAGACCCCCCAGCCTGGACCACCTCCTTTACAGCCAGAGGATAATTCTGCCTCAGCCGGTGTTTGGACTTGAGAAAAGAGAAACATGGGTTTTATTCCCTTTTTTCGGTACAAATCCTCTTTTGTATTTAATATTTACACAATTAAACACACAAGGTACAAAAAATATATACACACATTACTCATTTCGCCTTTGTCTGTCTTCTCAAATCTGACAGGCAAAGTTTATGTCCAGGGTCCCGCTTGTCAACCTCCTCTCCTCAGCTACCCCCTCCAGCCCAAAAGCCTGTCTGGGACGTCCAGTCCTTCCAGATCCAGGGGCAGGAAGGCTCCACACCCATAGCCTCGCCACCTGGCAATCAGCTCCGAGGGCAGGCTAGAAGTGAGAAGCAGCCAGGAGACAGGTGACTCGAAGCTGACAGTCCCCAAAGGCAATCTACTGGGGAGGGGGCAGCAGACCTGCTGCCTGCATCCCAGAAATGTCCTGGCAGGACTCAGCTCTGCTCTGGAACCTTCTCTAAAAGTCTGTGCCGTTCTGGACAGGAGCAGAACGGGGTCCCTTTCTCTCCACCTAGAGAAAGCACCGGGAAAAGGGACTACAGGGTGCGGTGCCAGCTGCCTCCCTGCCCCCTATCCTCACCCCCAGCTGCGCATGACTTAAATCGGCCCCAGCACTAGGTTCAGCCTGGAAAGGCGAGTTCACAATAAACGTCACCGCCTCTCTCCATGGAAAAGGACCAGAGAATGCGCATCACTTCCCCGGCCCCCACGGGTCTCCCGCACCGCTCGAAAGCGCAAGACACAGGTTGAAAACTTTGCTCCCCTTACTCTAGCTCCTTCCAGGCTTCCCCTCCCCAGCGGGGATCCTAGCTCAAGGTAGACATTCTGTTAGTCTAGGAAGAATTCTTCTGACCCCAACCCAGGGGTGTGCAGGGAGTTCCGACCTCCCCTCCCTGACGATCCCTCTCCCCTCCAAGCCCGCGGTAGCCTCGCCGATACACTTTCACTCTCTGCCGTCTCGAGTGACTCTGGACCGGGCACGCCCCATTCGTGTAAGAACAGACACCCTACTGTCCCCCAAAGAGCGGCCCAAGCCACCTCTTTAGGAGGAACGCGATGACTGCGTCCTACGTCCCCCGCACGCCCAGCTCGAGCAGGGCACAACAAACCTGGGCGCGCGGGGGCGCACGCGGAGAGAGTCCCGCACCCCGGGTCCCCTCAACCCAACGGCCAGAGAAGGATATGGGTTACAGACCAGCCGGAGACACCAGCTGCGCGGCCGCGTGGTCTGCCCAAGGCAGAAGAAGACAGTGGCCGCCAGCGCCGGGTACGGGACGGGCTGCTCCTCGTCGGCGCCCAGCTCCGCGTTGCGCTCAACAGCCGGACTCTCGGGGGTCGACGCGCTGGGCCCGGATCCCCGATCCACCTCGCACCCCAGCACCCCAGGGCTTGCCGGGGACGCCTCCGCTGCGGCCGCAGGGCCGGGGGCCGGCGTGCCCTGGGGCACTGGGACCTCATCCGCCGACAGCGCGCCCTCGATCATGGTAGTGGAGGGCAGCACCTGTGGGGGACAGGCGGTGACCGGGCCCCAGGAACGACAGCCTCGCCCGCCTCCGGCGGAGCAGAGCTGCGGAAACAGCCGGGGCCGCCGGGATGTCTTTGTCTTTTCTTATTAGAGACAAATGCGCCCCCCGCCCGCCCCCTCCCTCCGGCGAGGGCTGGGCGGCCCCTCCCCCACCAGCAGGGCCGGGGCGGGTACTTGAGGGGCTCCTCGCCCGCTGCGCTCAAGTTGAAAGGGTCCCGGAGCGCAGTAGGGCGCGCGTCCTGTCTCACCTCACTCCGGCGGCCGGCGGTGTCCCCGCGGGCATTGCCCAGGCAGCGCAGTCACCGCGGACCCGGCAAGGCGTTCGGCCCCGACTGGAGCATTGCCGCCCCCGGCTCGCGCCCCCGGCCCACAAAGCTCCCGGCTGCGGCCGCTGCGCCTGCTCCCGCTACGGCTCGGGCAGACCAGGCGACGACGGTGGCCCGGGAACGGAGGGGACCACTAGGCGGATGGGCACGGGTCAGGGGCGCGGGCGGAGGAGTGCGGACCGGCGGCGGAGGAGGCAGCAGAGGGCGAGCGAGCAAGCCCACAGCGTGTCCGCGCGCGGCGCAGGAAACTTCGGAGTGAGTCGCGGAGGGGGGTGGGGGCGGGAGGGGCGGGGCCAGCGCAGGGGGCGGGGCCGAAAGGGCAGGGGCAAGCTCGGGCTAGGGGCGCCCCCCTCCTCCCGGGGAAGTCCAGGGGCGCGGCGGGGAAGGGCCACTCTGGCCCTGAGGGGCTCGCCGGCGCGATCCCTTTTCGATTGCGGAGGACGCCCCTCCCCTCCAAGGTCTGGGAGGTTGGAGGTGGACCCCTCCCGCCCCCTCACCGCGCCCCCTCTCTCTCCCCGGCTAACGGGGCGCCAGGGGGCGCTCACGGAGAAGCTTGGAGGGGGGCGGGGGAGCGGCGCCAATGTCCTCCCCGCCCCCAATAGCGGGGGCGGCCCGAGCCGCGGAGGCGGGCCTTCCCCTCCCCCTCCCGCCGAGACGAGCGCCCCTGCCCCCACTACGACGCAGACTGGGGTCTGCAGGGGGAGGGCCTGCGCTGGCGCGGGTGGCGCGCTTTGGCCGTGACCGAGGGCTGAGTGCCCCTCCCCCTTCGTGTGTGTGTCCCGGGTGTGACCGTGCGTGTGTGATGTGCTGCTGTATCCGTGGGTGGGATTCTGGGTGCTCCTGCATCCGCACCTCCCCCACCACACACACGCTCTTACAATTACACGCGCGCGCGCGGCAGTTTTTGTGAACTTGTCTGGTGCCCAGCCCCTCGTGCGACCCTGTGGGACCCTGCCAAAGAGACCAGACCCTCCAAAAGCCCCCCACTCTCACACTAAGCACAAAGAAGGACAGATAATCAAAACTCTTGTGCTCTAAGGGTCCCTCCATGAAGGAGTCTTTGTGGGACCCACTCCCCTCAGGAGCAGCCAGCACCTCAGGGTCTGGTCCATGACCTGGGCCAGACCACCAGGCCCACAGACACCCACCCTGAGAGCCACCCCCTTCAGATACCAGGGATAGCAAGGCATGTCTCAAGGACAGTGTCATCGCCTCTTAAGGTGTCAGCAGAGGGAAGCTGGGGCCCTGACTCCTCACCCCAGTGCCCCCACTGGGCCCCTCAGACCCTGAGGCTCTGAGCTGTTCCCTCCCCCCAGGACCATCAGTTTACCTTCACAGTGGAACCACGCAGCTGGGTGCAGGATTTCCCCATACCCAGCCAGGCCAGGGGGTCCTCTCTCTCCTTAGCCCACCTTCAGGATGGAGGAGAGAGACCCCCACCTCTATGGACAAGGAGATGGATGTCTGGCGATCATGTGCTGGCCCCAGGGGCTTTGTCCTCACCACCTGCTGGGGTGGGCAGGGGGTAAGGGCCCACTGGAGACCCCCAACCTGAAAGGCTCTGAAGAAGTCACTGCCAGCTTGGGCTCCTTCGCCTTCAGGGTGGCACTGCAGAGAGTAAAGCCGTGATGTGATGGACCTGCTCTGCAGGGGACAGGGAAGGCTCCAGTAGGTAGGTTTGCCCTGCTTCTCGCTCCCTGGGTCCTGGGAAGGGCACAGTGGCCTGGAGGGTGATAGAGGTGCTGGAGCTGCAAGACCTTGTGGCAGCTTGGGTCCAGGTCCCAGGCGGTGCCCTGCGTGGGCCACTCACTGCTCGGCCGCGCCTCCACTTGTGTATGTGAACTTTTCAAGAAAAGGAAAACATTTACTCTACTTTAACGCTACTACTTAGTGGTGGAGGGTCATGCCTGGTAATTAAGGTCTTCAAAGAGCAATTGGGGCCTTTGCCACCAAGGGGAGGGACCTGGGTAGAGCCCAAGGCCTGGGGGACAGCCCTGCAGGGAAGCTTGCCAAGGTGGGGCACACACAAAAGCGCTAGCAGGGTCCTTATTGGGCCCCTGATCCTTCTCCACACTGCCTGCTGTTAAGATGAGACTCAACATTGGTTAGTGATTTGTCAGACGAAAATTACTGGGAGGTGGACAGTGTGCCAAGCCCTGGGTAGAACTGGGGTTATGGCAGCTGTGACCAGCCCAGGCTCGTCCTTGTTCCTTGCAGCTTCATTCCGGCTGGGAGGCAGCCACAGACAAGTCCTTGGATAGAGGAAGGAAACATTCACAAGCGAAGTGTCATGGAGAGGGCCAAGATAGATAGGGGTAGGGGACTTACTTAGGGACAGGAGAGCCACTAGAAGAGGGCTCTCCCAGGGGTGAGAGCAGCTGTTCAAAGGCCCTCTGGCAGGCAGGAGAGCGCTGAGGAGTGGGAAGACTCAGAGAGAGCCCAGGGGCCCATGAGGTGGCCAGGCCACTAAGTGGGGTGGAGAGAGCAGGGGCTCCCAAGGGGCCCTGGGGCACAGGGGGGAAGCTGCAGGGAACAAGGACAGGGCCATTCTAAATGTGACAGACTGTCCCCCTCCTCTGTCACACTCTGTCCTCCAGCTGTCCCTCCAGAGACAAGGCCATGGATTTTTAAAATAGACATGATTTTTTAAAGACAGCATCTATAACCTGACAAAGCCGGTCGCCTTCAGGCATCACGTGGCCCATTCACAGACTCGAGGAGTCATGTGAGCGGTCACCTGGAGGGGCATTTTCCACCTCAAGGTCTCAGAAGGAAGCCTTTCCCCACCAGCTTCCACTTCATCTGACTGAGCTGAGAACATGACAGAATGATTCTTGCAGGGCTCTGCGTCCCCTTGGAAGACGCTGCAGTGGCGCAGACCCCTCCCCACGAAGTGGGCTCTGACTTGCTGTGCCAGGGCCTTCGCTGGGCTCACTGTCATGCAGCCGAGGCCTGAGCTCATTCAGCTGCAGGGGGGACTGCCCAGAAGTGGTGGATGGCCTTGCCCTGGAGAAGGGAAATGAAAAGCAGATCATAAAGTGATATGAGATGAGAAAGTTGCATAAAAACAACGAAAATGTGATGCATTCATATCGCTAGAAAGGCGTGTGGTAGAGAGATGAAGCACAGGACAGTTGGAAATTGCTGTTAAAATTGTTTGATTAAACTGTACAGAGTGTTCAGATGTATTTTTTTAATCCCACAATCCTCTATAAAATTTGGTCTGTTTTTTGCTATCTTCTCTCTCTCTTTCTTTTTTGAGGGCAAAGGTTTTCCTTGCGAAAAATCTAGTGGGGTGGGGGCAAATATCCCCCCCACTCAGCCAGTAGGAAGTGGAACTAAGACTTGCCCCCAGGAGAAGGACTCAGACCCTTAGGGCATGTAACTGTGGTCAGGGGGTTCAGGCCACCTCAGGGGGACCCCTTTGCCTCAGCCGGCTGGGTGGTGGGACAGTGGGCAGCACGGTCACCTCTGTCAGGGCCTGTGGGTACCTGCCCAAGATCAGGGTCCTGAGGGGCACATCCTGCACCTGCCCTCACGTGCCACACTGCTCTGTGTCCAGGGCACCCAGTCCACCCTCCGACTGGAAAAGTGGGCCCCCAGCTCCACATTGGTTCCTTCTGCTGCTCCTTACCTGGCTTCCTCCTTCTCTCTCCAGCTGTCCCCCACCCCTCCACACACCCTCTACCTTCCTAAAACCTCCACCGGTTCCAGGCACTGGGTCAGGCCTCTTTGACCCAGTGGGGACCCGCTTTCAAGAACCACCTCCAGTCCCGCCCCCATCCCCTTCAGACCACCGTCCTGCCGACCCGACCGAGCGGCTTCTCCAGGCCACCAGCATTGACCATGCCATACCTCCTCCACAGGGATGCTTCCACCAGGCCCGCATGCAGCGTGCAGCCAGCTTCCTTGTGCCAGCGGTGCCCAAAGCAACACCTCCACCTGGTCTATCCCCCTTCGCACTACCTCCCTGCCAGTTGGCCCTGCTGTTTTCGGACCACATGTTTTATGTGCCTGTGAAGCTCGGCACAAACCTATCGTGAGTGGTGGGTGAGGAAATGCTCAGTGAAGGTGCTGTGGTGACAGCGGTGACGTGAACCGAGGCTGGGAAAGGTGAGGCACAGGTCATCCCGCAGGTATGCACCTTGAGCTATGGTCCCAACAGCAATGCCACGCAGTGGCCTCGGGTGAGAGTGGGGGCTGAGCCAGGATTACCCCCAGTGACACCGAGTGGACCTAGACCCTCACGCCCCTCGGGGCTCATGCCTCTCGGAGGAGGCCAGGGCCTGCTACAGGTACCCCATTCATCTTGGCCTCCCACAGCTCCTCCAAGACCACCTCACACCTGCTGGACAGGCCGACTGTCACCCAGGAGCCAGCCCAGTGTCTATTGTCTGGAAAGTGGCCCCAGGGGGCCACCCACGGGGTCAGAGGCCCACCGAGCCAGCTCTGCGTTGAGCAGCCCCCAGCGCAGGCAGCAGGGCCATGCAGCCACACTGGCCTGGGCCCTTACCTGTGCAGGACACCTCCCAAGGCAGGCGCCTCACGCTCAGTCCCTCGCTTGTCTGGTGTCGCCCAAGCTCAAGGGCCATCCAAGATTACAGGCTGCCCAGCCCAGACAGCCATGCTGGACAGTGGCAGCTTCGCTGAGAATCTTCCCTCAGTGTCCAGGACAAAGCAACAGCTAAAGGAGGGGCCTTTCTTATTTTAAACTCACGGTGCCTATTGACACCGGTGGTATAACGCGTGGTGGTTTTCTTAGATTCTACTGTCCTGGCTCCTCTTTCGCGCTGTCCCAGCTCATGGCCCAGACGAGCTGCCCCACTGCCCCCAGCCCACCCCAGCCAGCTCCTCTGCCTCCCAGGTCGTCCGTACAGGGTGGTTTTAGACCAGGGACAAGGAGGGGAGGGTACCCAGGACTCAGGCATCCCTCCAGTTTCTGGCTGCAGGATGGGCTCAACCCACCCTACTCACGGAAGCTTCAGGGTGGGACCACACGATCCAGCAGGTCAAAGAGCAGGTGGTCCTTAACTTCAAGTTTCAGACAAACAACGAATAATTTTTAGTGTAAGTATGCGATATTTTGGGCACATTTATACTAAAAACATTGTTTCTATCTGAAATTCAAATTTAAGTTGGTTTAAATAGTAAATTAAAATATTAAATATTAAAATCAAATTTGATCTGGCAGCAGGAGGTGAGGTGTGGTAGGTCTGTGAGGGGCTGTGAGAAAAGGCGCCCTCTGCAGGCAACCTCTGGGAGATGCACAGCATAAACCAACACCCCCTGTAGGAGTGGGTAACGTCCCTGGAGTCAGTATACTTTGAAAAAGCAGGTACTGAGGGGAGGGGGGGCCTTAACCTGGGTGGGAAGCCACATGAGCATGTATGTCTCCACGGCCAGCATCTGCAACTGGTCCTCGCCCACCGGCCTCTCCCACCAGAGGCCCAGAGGGTTCAGTCCTAGCCCCAAGCCCCTGGCTTGGGTCCCCTCAGGTCACGCGAGGAGGGCAGGGGTGGAGCTGTGGGGCACGGCCTCAGCGGTGCCTCTCTGAGTCCCCAGACTCCCAAAGCAGGAAAAAGTGTTGAAGATTGCCTGAAAGCACAGAAGTTTCTAGAGCAGGGGTGTCAAACTCATTTCCCTCGGGGGGCCACATCAGCCTGAGGTCGCCTTCAAAGGGCCAAATGTAATTTTAGGACTGTGTAAATGTAACTACTCCTTAACTAGGGGCAAGGAGCTCGGCACTGCCACTGGGTAGAAACAAGGTGCCAGGAGCGACAAAACAAGGAGGAGGGCAGATTCAGCACTCGGGCCTGGTGTTTGCACCTGTGCCCTAGACCCTCATTCTGCAACTTCACGGACTCCGTGAGGCTTTGGACCATGGGACCCTACAGGGTGGGGGCAGGTGGTTCTCCTTTGTTTGGTGCCAGGCACACAGCAGGTTTCAAACAAATCCATGCTGACTGGATGGCTAGAGGGCCTTGTGCTCACATTCCAAGGAACCTTGAGCACTGAAATCCCCCAAGCTGTGCTGGGGTGGGTGACCCTGCCTTCATGTGGGTGGGGTCCTGGTGACTACTGGCTGGCTAGTAGGTACCCCAGTCCCCCAGCTCACAGAGGGGGAGCTTGCCCTTTTCCTGGGGACTCAGGTAGCTTGTGGCATTTCAGATTTGTCTAGGGTCTTAATTCAGCAACCATCATTTCTAAAAGTTTCAGTATTAGGTGATTAAACTTGCAATAGTAGTGAGCACAGAATCATTCATTTTATTGCAGAGGGGTTAAAAATACCATTTTCTAGTGGTAGCTAGACATCATCAGCACTTTATGCGGAACTTGCCCTTTCTCGCCCTCTTTCTCACTTTCGCTGATATTTCATAGACGGGGCTCTGGGAGGTGTGACGAGGCGGGTGCAGGGCTCCTCTGGGCCCGGGTTGGCTCAGAGCTGCCTAGGGCCCTCCGAGCGCTATGGAGGGGCATGCAGGCCAATCCAGGGGATGGGGAACATTTCCCCAGGCCTGACCCCATACCTGGGCCACCTCTTTGTGTGGGATTCAGGGTGAGGAACATGCCAGCTCAGGCCACTGGGGTAATGGTTCAGTGGGAAAGGGGCTGCATGGGAAGAGAACCTAGAAATGTCCTTCAGTTTCTGCTCCTTGCCCTGCTCCCCTAAAAACTGCCAAGAAGCTGGGATGAAGGCAGATGAGCCTTAAATACCCTCCTCTGGGAAATAAAACTTGCATCCAGTGAAAAGTGGTACTGAACTGACCATTCCTGTCAAATGGATGAGCACAGAGTTACCGCTCCACCAGGATCCTGCCCCTTGGGTGCTCGCCCGAGAGACAGGAAAACCTTTGCCCACACAGACACCGTGCACAGAGGGTCACAGAAGCACGATTCACAACAGCCCGAAGGTGGCAGCATCCAAGGACCCAGCACTCACGTGGACGACGACACGTCCGTGCAGTGGGGCGGCACGCAGCCGTAAAGGGGAGTGGGGCACTGACAGCAGTATGAACGGATGAACCTGGAAACTGTGGTGCTCAGTGGAGGAAGCCGTACAGAAAAGGGGACATAGTGTGCGATTCCAGAAACGTTGGATGTACAGCACAGGCAGACCCACAGAGACAGGATGTGGGTGGGTGGCCATAGGGTGGGACAAGTGGGGAAGGGAGATGGGGTATCCTTTTGGGGCGATGAAGATGTTCCAGAATTGAGGCGATGGCACAACCTTATCAATATTGCAAAAATCACTCCTACGCTCTTGGGTGAATTGTGTGGGGTGCGAATCGGATGTGTGTGGGTAAAGCTGGGATCCGATGGTGATGACGGGGGGCCCGACACCCCTGTGGGGGCAGGAGCCGGGCAAGCCTGGAGAGGGCTGCTGCCGAAGATGGGGTAGGCCCAGGGGGAACAGAGCCTGCACCCTTTGGGGTGTTCACCCCACTTGGGGGCCTCCTGGGCACCCTGGGCACCCACCTTGCAGCAATGTCTGCCTTGGGCTGAAGCCTCATTGCTGGCCAGACGGGCAGTGGGCGTGTAGGAAGGGCAGTCTCCTGGGGGCTTGGGCAGGACCTCCTCTGAGGGGGCAGCTTTGTCTCAGCTTTAAACCTGGGGTGTAGCCCCTCCTGCTTGAGCCACTGAATGTCCCTACAAGAATACTCCCAGGGGTGGGAGTGACTCAGGCTGACCCGGGGAAGGAAACGGGGCACGTGAGCCCCAGCTGGTCACTTCCAGAAAACTTTGAAGGGGCTGTGGGACAGTGGGTGACCAGAGGCAGGTGTCAGGCGTGTCTTCTTTCCTCGTAGACTCACCCACACCTGCTTCATCACAAACAGGCCCCTGGAAGGTCAGCACTGCTGACCCCCGGGCCCCACCCCCACCCCTGCTCTGGCAGTTCAGGAACACCCCGGGAGGGCCGCTCCCTGGAACCCGGCACTGGCAGCTCGTAGGCAGCGGAGGGGAGGCCCTCGAATACGGTCAGTGTGCTGGCCTCCTCCCAGACCTTCACCCCTTCCACTCCCACGTGCAGGGCGAGGAGGGCGGGAAGGTGACCCAACGCCTGGCTGCCCCAAGAAATGCCATCGGCTGCCTGTGACACTGAAGGATGAGCAACCAGCCTGGCAAGGCGGGGCATGCCTGTGCAAAGGCTCTGTGGGGGCCAGGACGTGCCCTGAGAGAGAGGTGCCCACCAGCCAAGGCCGCAGGGGAGGCAGCTGGGTGCCCACGGTCAGCGGTCCGTGAGACACGGGGCTGCGGAGACTGTGGCGACTCAGCTGGGGGTGGGGCCAGGCCATCTGATTCCTGTCACCTTTCATACGTTTGCTCCTGGAGTACATTTGGAATCTTTACAGTTTAAGTTCTCAACTGCCATGTATTTAAACAGCCCTTCCCAAGGGCAGCCTCCCCCAGGAGTGGCGAAGGTCTGGAACCACCCTCAGGGGACTGGGGTGGCGGATGTGGCACCCAGAACCAAGCCCGACAGAGGCCAAGGCTCTGACAGCATTTCCATAATTTATTGTAAATTGTTCCTGCTTTGTTTAGTATTTCATTAATTCCACTTAATACTAGCTTCCCTAGAGTCCGCTGGCCAGGTTGTTGAAGGCAGTTCACATTTTTTAGGGAAGGGGAGCCATGCCCGACAGGGGGACCCTGCCTCCGTGCCAGGGCCAGTGGCCCACCCAGAGCGGCGGGGTCCCTGCCTCCGCTCACCCAGCATGCCTGCGTCCCTGCCCTGCTCGGGACATCTGCCCTCCATAGAAGGATTTCAGATTGCTGTGGGCTCCCGAACCTGAGCCCAGACCCGGTGGCAGGTACTAGCTTCTGACAAGTGGAGTCCGGCCCCAAGGCCAGCCCAAGAGCTTGGAAGGAGACATGGTGTGGCACCTGGGCAGGAGCCGGCTGTGGGGTAGCACCTCAGAGGTGAGGCTCAGAGCGTGTGGAGCTGAGAGAACACAGGCAGAAATTTTCAGGACAGACCTGTCCCCTTTATTCCTGCCCCAAAGCTGGGGCAGGAGAGGTACCACCCCCAGGCAAGCCTTCTGGCATCCCCGAGGACAGTCTGACCCCTGACCCTGCCATACCCAGCAATGGGGCCTGTGGGCCTGTGGGATCTCCAGGGCCAAGCAAGGCACATGGTTCTCACATTCTACAACACCAACCTGTCCCAAAAATTGTACCCTTGAAGCAGAAGTGAGTCTGTGCGTGGGCCAGCAGCCAGAAGGATTCCAAGTTAAAGCGGCAACTTCCAGAACCTTCCAGCTTCCAGACTCTCCAGGACAATGCTAATCCCTGGATTGAGTCTACAGACTCCTGGACTTGCCACTTGTCCGGGGACCTGCTGTTGTGGGGCCAATCAGGGGCCTTGGAGACTGGAGTGGAGACGGAGGGCCTCGTGGCAGGCCGGTCATGTCCTGGAGGCTGGGGAGGGACACCTGGGTGTGGGGTGGCCAGAAGTCAGAGCGCATGCAGGTGAGCAAAGACCAGCTGAGATGGCTGTTACTGGAGCAGCCCCTGGACCGGGGGCAAGTCCTCCTCTCTTGCCCAGGTCTGTCTGTGGTAGTGCCAGCCCCACTCGGGCAGCTCCGCTCTGCAGGGGAGCCCACTCTCTGGACCCTGGGCCCCATCACTTTCTGAGAAGCACCTGACTTCTCATCCAGTTGGAAAGATTGGCACCTAGGGCAGAGGGGCATTCTCACACCATCCACCGTTGGGGTTGCCCCCTTCGCCCTTTCTGGACAGGAGCCATCCTTGCCAGGCTGCAGCTTGGAACCTACCTGTGGCTGTGCTGCCTCTGAGGACAGCCAGGCAGGGCCCCACCCAGAACCCACTCATGCCTGCTCAGGAATTCTGAGTGTCTCACCCACCAGGGTCTGTTGCAGGCAGTGACGTCTATTCCCAGTGCAAACGGGCCCCTAGGGCGCTGTCCCACCCTCAGTGAAGCCAGCCCAATGGTCATCAACACTTCAGTGTGGTCAGCGTGTCAGGCCTCTAAGAGGTGGCTCCGAGGCCGGGGATGAGGCAGAGGTCCTGGAGAGGCTGACCTGGTTGAGGGCCCAGGATGAGGAGGGGGCATCTAGGGTGAGGTCCACCCAGGACAGAGGGCCCAATAAGCATGTCTTCCTATGTGTGCCTGGGGACCTTGGGTGAGGAACTGAGCGGGTGGTGGGGTGAGGACGTCTCCAGGTCTCCATTAGCGCCATTACGCTCTGTGCTACATCCCCTCCACGCCCGGGCTCTGGGGCGCGGCACTGGCCCCCTGCCTCTGCCCCAGGAAGCTCTCAGCTGTGAGCCCGCCAAGCCAGCAGGTGGAGGAACGGCAGTGCTGCCGTAAGAGTCAGGGCTCCCTCCTGCCTTGCCCCCAGTCCTTGACAGACAGCGACCCGTCCGACTGGTGGCTCCAAACTGGACCCAGTGGGCAATCGGGGTGTGGCTTCCCTTCTCTCACTCTCCTGCTTTAAGCAGCAATGACAGGCCCGAGGCTTTGTTCTTCCCGTTTTTTATTAGTAACTCGCCCTCTCACTGTTGGCTGACAAGGGGAAGGTAAAAGGAAAGGGTGTCTTTTGCTGCTCTAACTAGTGTGTTTCTGGCAGTGATGAGGCACATCTGCCACTCTGGCGGCGTGGTCCCTGGCTCAGGGGGCCTGCCGCTGCTGGGGGTGCACACAAACCTCGTTTGTCTGGTCCACATCTCTGCCTGCCACCAGCGGGCCTGCAAGTACGCAGGTTGTCCTTGCTAAATCAATCACTTCATCCCCACCTGGAGGGCAGGACCCACGACGCATGTGCGGAGTGTCAGAAAGCCTCCCCTCCCCCAGGAGCCTCTCCCTGAAACCCCACCATCAGCAGTTCCTTTGTTGTTGCCCTCCTCGGGCTTTTCCTTTCAAAGGCCACATCCTTCTGGGAGCAGTTGTGTATTGAGCTAGAGTAACCACTGACATTTTAGTCTGAATTAATTCCTCAAGTCCTTTCCGCTTACTGACAGCAGAGAGCAGAACATTTAGGTGGTGGTAGTAGGGAAGGACAGCAAGGGCTGCTGGGATAAACAGAGAGAAGGCTGCAGTCTGCAGATCTCAGCTGCCCCAGCCCCAGGGAAGACCCTGCCCCACCCTGCCCCTCACACTCTTAGCTTGGAAGGGGGTCTGTTTCAGGGACACAGATTGGTTCTGGCAGAGCTGGGTGGGATCGGGCCTCTCAGAAATGCTTTTAAAGGGCGATGACTGGGGGGCACCAAGGAACAGCCCAGCCATGCAGAGGGCCCAGCTAAAGTCAAGAGCAAAGTGCCCCTGGAAGAGGAAGCTCTGGAGAGACCTTACAAAGTAAAGGGGAGGTTCTGTGAGCAGGGGCAGCCTGCTGCCCAGGCCCTGGGGAGGGGAGGGGAGCCTGCATACCTGGGCTCCTGGTGGAGGGCCAAGTCTAGGACCCAGTTTTGTGCTGGTTCTGGGAGCTCAGCCAGCCCCTCAGTGTCTCTCTTTGGTCCTCGAGGCCCTGGGCAAGGCCTCCCCCTCCACAGGATGGGCCTTTGGGGACCCAGAAGGTCCCCAGGTCAGTCCAGGAGGGTGGTGTGGGGGCCTGGGAGGTAAGGGAGGTAACACCAGCACAGGTTCTCCCAGGACGCCCCCGCCCCTCAGGCTCCTGCTTCCTCACCTGGCCGGAAGGCGGCTGCAGGAGGCACGGCGTTTCTGTCCTGCAGGTTTGGATGCCTTCATTCCCCTGGATTTAGGGCCTTTTCTGTGGCCTTATTATGAGATGAGGGCGGAGCCCATCACTGTCTCATGGTGCTCAGGATGTGTGGCCTGCTGTACCCATAAACACTGGCACCACTTCCTGCTGCAAAGGACGGCAGGAGGGCCTCTGGACAGCCCTGGCCGCTGACCCCAAGGTCCATGGAAACCCCATAGCACCAGCCGTCACACTGGATGAGGAAGGACGGGAAGATTTCCCCAAGAGCAGGAACCAGGGAGGGTGCTGCTCTCGCCACTGTTATTCAGCACTGTCCTGGGGTCCGGCCTGTTCACCTGGCCCCAGATGGAAATTACCTGACCTCCCTCACGAGTGGGTGGACAACGCGGAGGCACCCACATCAAGGAGAGCAGGTCAGAACACAAAGGAATGAGTGAACTCTTGAGTAGAAACTCGATGGAGCTCAGAGCTTCCACTGTGAGAAAGAAGCTGATGGAAGGAGTGGGCACTCGTGG
The DNA here is from genome assembly GCA_004024845.1 of Tonatia bakeri. Lineage (NCBI taxonomy): Eukaryota > Metazoa > Chordata > Mammalia > Chiroptera > Phyllostomidae > Tonatia > Tonatia bakeri. The sequence goes on from PVIA01001997.1 coordinate 79,779, forward strand.
TTCCGCTTACAGGTAGTTCCACCGTGCAGCTCGGCCTCAGTGACAGAGGCAGGTCTGCGGGGACCTGGGGGTGGGGGTCAGGGGGCGGAGATGACACCTTCAGAGCAGTTGCTGCTTTCACTATTGGGACCGTGGTGACTTCACGGGCACGTACAGGCAGTGCGTGCAGTCTGCTGCAGGGTGCTTGTGCCTTACTGACACTGCTCGAGATTGTAGATGTTCAGAAATAACCCCTCAAGATTCAATGCATCATACTCTTTGCCTCTGCACACCTCGCTGCAGGTCGAGCTGTCTTCAACCGTGAGGCGGCAGAGCCAGAGGAAGCGCACTGCCTTTGCAGGGCCTGCAGGAGGGGGCAGCTGGACCCTCGCCCCGAAGCAGCGGCTCCGGACGCCCCCCCCCCGCCCCGCCCCAGCCCCAAGGTGGCCGCAGTGACTGGCCTGATGCACCGGCCGAGGCTCCAGACCAGCACAGCGCATTCTGCAATGTTTTCATTGCAGGCCAGACCGCAGACATTCTCCCTCTTCACACTCGAGTCTTCTTCCCGGTTGGACCCTCCTCCTGCAGGCAGAGAGGTGGCAAAGCTCCAAGGACACGGGCAAGCCTAGAGCAGGGACTCTCGGGTTCTCTGGGCCAGGGCCCCTTGCAGTCTCCACAATGTTCTCTCCGGCCAATTTTGTGAACTGGGATGTTGTGGGCTTTTACCGAGCTATTGGTGAGTCCCCCTCCTCACATCCTCCCAGCCTGGTGCTTCCATGGGGGGGGAGGGGTTGTGGGGAAAGGGAGGTTCGGCCCTCCCCGAGTCCCAGGGAGGCCCTTGGGTGGTGGCCATGCTGGGCCAAGAGCCCACCCTCTGTGGCCCATGGGTTTCTTCCTCCTCTAACAGTGACGCTGCCCCTGAGGGGTGGTGGGTGCTCCCCACCCAGCCCTGACCTCCCCCGAGGCTCATCCTCCAGCTGCCCCAGTCTAGCAGAGCCCCACATCCATCTCAGCAGGCTGATCTCGTCTCCGGGGGGCGGACACCCCGCAACCTGGAATTCAGTGAACTAGTTCCCATCCTCGCTGCCGCTGAGCTGTCTGGGTCTGGCGTGTGGGCGGGGGAAGCGGGGGAGGCGGGGGGAGCCGAGACCTGGCCTAGTCCCCTGGGGCCTTGTGGTGGGGCCCAGGGGACTGACCTCTGAGAGCCTGGGTTTCCCACTGGGCAAAACAGGGTACTAGTCACTGCCCCTGAGCGGTGGCTGGGGCACGGCAGGGTCGCAGCAGGCGAGGCAGGAAGAGCAAGGTGAACACTTGAACGGCATTAGGTCTGAGCATTCATGGGGTGGCCTCTGTGTGAGCAGTGCCCTGCTCCAGTGGTGGGGGCACCAGGAAAGCCACCGCCAACTGGGAACTTAGAACAGTGAAAATCTACTCTCATTGTTCTAGGGGCTGGAAACCCGAAGTCCGGGTGTCGCTGGAGCACGCTCACCCGTCCTGCCCCCTGCCGCCTGTGGTGCTGCCAGCCTTCCTCCCTGTCCCTGGGCTTGTGGCTACATCACTGCAGCCTCTGCCTCTGTCTTCACGGGCCTCTGTGCTGTGTCCTGTCTTCTCTCCTATTCTCTTGGGGGCCCACCTGCATAATCCAGGAAGATCTCATCTCAAATTCCTTAATTTAATGGCATCTACCAAGACCATTTTCCAAATAAGGTCTGTCTCCAAGGTTATGGGGGTGAAAATGTGGACATGTCCTTTGGGGGGCCGCCATTCACCACCCACACCCCCAGGCTGGGGGCCGTCCACAGGTCCTTTCTGAGGCCCCTGTCCATGTGGTCGTGCATTACCTGACCGCTTGAAAGCAGCGTCCAGCCACCGTTTGCGCCTCCTCATTCAGCCCTCTTTCGCCCAGTCACCAGGGAGAGCTGGCCCCGTTCCCATGGAGCCTCGCGTGGCCTCGGGCAAGGCCTGGGGCGGTCTCAGGCTTCCAGGGGAAGTGCCTTCCACGCTGCACAGGGCTCCTCCGTGGTGGCTTCCTTGCTGCTTTATTCAGCAGCACTGCTGCCTGGCAAGTGACCTCCCTGCACTGCCAGGATTGGTGTCTACTCTTTCTCTTTGACTTCTCCCCAGCTGGAACGCAGACAGCAGTCTCGTTCGTGTTTAACACCTCCGCAGGGACAAGGACAGGGCTTGCCCTGCAGCCCCAGAGCCCATGCGGGCATCGGGGTGCCCAGCAACGTCTGAGGTTGTGGGTCTTCTGTGGGAAGTAGGGCTCTGCGCGGATGTGCAAAGTGGCTGTGGGGGCCCCCAGGCGGCAGCAGCGAGGGGCAAATCCCAACCAGTAACACCTAGGAATGCTGGATAAACTGCAACAAACATCGCATAATTCAAGGAAGAGTGCGTGCTAGCCCACTCGACCTGCTTTGCCAGAACAGCGCAGGCGGGGGCTTCTAGACCACGGACGCTGATTTCTCACAGTTTCTGGAGGCTGGAAGTCTGAGGCCAGGGTGCCGGCGTGATGGGGTTCCGGTGAGGACTCTCTCCTGTCCCCGCCTTCCCTGGGCCCACAGCCTTGTCTCAGAAGAGTCAGCACCCAAAACTGCCGCTTAAGAGGTGGGGGCTCCCACTGCTCAGCTCCCTCATGCACCGTGAATGCAGAGACCGGTCTGGCCACTTGGTTCTGTGTATCCCCCACATCCAAGTGCTGAAAACTAACCCCCAAGGTGATGGTGTTAGTCGGTAGGGCCTCTGGGGTGTGGCCAGGTCGTGTGGGTGGAGCCCTCAGGAACAGGATTGGTCCTGATAAAAGAGACCTGCATGGCTCCCTCGCCCCTTCCGCCTGGTGAGGACACAGCGCACCCCAGACATACTGGCAAGTGCAAGTGCGTCTGCTGAACTGGAGCAAATTCCCACCGAGGCCCAGCCAAGCGAAGGCCTAGAACCCCAGGTTGGAGGGACCTTAATGACGAGGGGGGCGTCTGATGGCGGAGGCCTGGCGGATAGACTGGCCACAGAGGTCTCATTGGCAGTGGGAGTCCAGGAGGTGACAGAACCCTGTCCCCAAAGTCCTGAGGGAGGAGGAGCCGCAGGCTGAGAGTTCTCTACTCCTCTGCTGACCCCGCCAACACTGAGGGAGACAGGAAGACCAATCCAGCCGGAATGGTTTTCCGCCCCGCGACCCCTGCTGAGAGAACTGTTTGGAGAGAAGGGACTAAACCAAGGAGGAAGATGCGCATGACAATTGTAAGGAAAATAATTTTTAAAAGTTTTCAAAGATATAAAAGATCTAAATAAATGGAGAACTATGATGTTCTTGGATGGAAAGGCTCAATAAAGCAGAGCTGGCAATTCTCCTAAAATCAAAACTGTGGGTTCAATGCAATTTCCATCAAAAGCTCAACAAATGTTTCTTGGATCTTGACAAGATAACCCTAAAATGTCTCTGGATGGAGAGGCCAAGGGTTGTCAAGCTGATTTCAAGAAAAAAAATATAAGGGAGGGTTCCTCAACCAGGTATCAAGGTTTACCATCAAACTAAAGTCATTAGAACATTAGGGGACAGACAGAAAAGGGAGCAGAGCGGACAGCTAGCAAGGCCCCACAGACCCGGCCCGGCGGCCTTCGTGGGGAACCATGCAGTGGCCAGGAAAGCGGGAGAGCAGCGTCTGCAGGGCCTGCTCGGAGGGCCGATGGGTAAATTTTGGGGATGTGGTTCATGGCTTGTTAAACACAGCCACCACGAAGAGTCAAATCACGGAGACTTCCAGTCAGTGCTGAAGTGAGAGCAGCCTCCGTTTAAGGCAGAGAACTCCAGACACAGAAGGGCAGGGGGTCACGTGGTGACACACAGGGGCACCGGGTGCAGCTCTGGCCCTCCGGGTGGCTCTGGACACAGAAGCAGCAGTCAGCAAAGGGGCCCCACAAAAATGGACTGGCCGTGTGGGGTTTATAACAGAGTGTCACGCACTTTATCACTTGCTGTGAGCTGCCCGTCGGTATCTCCATAAAGTGTGTCTCAGGTGGCTGCTGCACACATGACAACGCAGACAGCAGCATGACATCGCACAACTCACGCACGGGAAACGGCACCCTGCAGAGGACGCACAGAGGATGCCGTGACCGCGAGGGAGTGGAAACTCCTGTGGCCACGCTGTGTGTGTGCTCGGTGTTGGAGGGTGGTCTACCATGAGCACCGTGTCTTCTGTACTCTTCGGCATAATTTGCAAACTGCTTTTAAGCAGAGCTAGGTCGTGGCTCCCAGAGTCCTCTCTCCCAGTGGGAAGCCCACACTTCCACCTCGAGGGAGTGTGTCCATCCACTTCCCACGGTGGCCAGGAAAGCAAGAACGCCGCCCAGGCTCAGGCGCCCCCATGTCCTGGAGTGCGGGACGGACTCTTGCTGTGGGCTGCCGAGAAACACTCCCTTGATTTCCTGGCCATGCTGGGGGGTGGGGCAGTGGAGGTGCAGGCTGTTTGCATCCTGCCTGGCTGACTGCGTGCTAGGTGTCTGCCTTCTCCACCTCCAAGCCCCTCCCTCTCCCACCAAGCTGATCCACGGTTTGCAGAGGGAGCGCGCCAGGCTGCCAGCACAGCCAGAGCAGAGAATCGATCTGGCTGTAATTGGGACTTGGAAGAGGTTTAATATTTAACTGGATTAAATATTTAAACAGGATGAGTTGACGGAGAGCAGGGTAGCACAAGGAGATGGAGAGACGGGTCCTAAAGATGGGGGGTAGGCTCCACCCACTTGGGAGGAAGAGCCTCAGACACCCAGGCCTGCCTTCCAAGTATACAGCATGTGCTCAAGAAATTCCTTTCAGGCGGTGATTTCGTTCCAGTGACCGGGGCTGACCAGAGGACTGTCCTGCTGCTTGCTCTCTGGGTGTGCAAGAACCTCTTCAGGCCCCTCCAGGGGACCCTGTTTATTAAGTGCCAACTATGTGCCAGGCAGGGCTGAGGGATGCAATTGCCTTGCAAATGCTCCTGTAAGGCTTCAAGGTACTACCTCCTCCAGGAAGCCCACCTGGACTGGGCCAGCTCCTTGTTACACACACTGTTTCCCTCCTGCACGACCCTGTACCCACCTCATTTGTAAGGATCTTTGCTGTAGTTACCTGTCCTGACGTAGTTAGCACCCTGCATGCAGTCAGTGCTCCGTGCCGGCCCTTGACAGAGAAGCCCCTTGCCTGGGCCAGGGCTCCCAGCGGACAGCCCAGGCAGGCTGGCGTGGGCACACAGGGCTGCAGGGAAGCCCAGACCCCGGCGCTCTGCAGGCAGGGCCAGGACCAGGACTGCCAGGCTGGAGGACCAGTGACCCGCCAGTGTCTGAGACTCTGGGGGGCAGGCCCAGACTTGGCTCAGTGTTATCCCAGCCAGGGAGGCTGCCTAGGGATGGGTAGTTTGGAAGGACAGTCACAGGGAGCTGGGTAAGGATAGGGCTGTGTGAGTCTTTTGGGGCTGATGGAGGGCCTGAAGCCAGGGAGATTCATCCTCTACGTCCTAAAGCTGGAGGTCTGAGGTCAAGGTGTCAGAGGACCTGGAGGCTCCTCTGATGGCTCCTTCTGGAGGCTCCGGGGGGGGCGGCGTTCCTGCTTCATCCAGCTCCTGGAGTTGCTGGCAATTCTTGGGTAATGGCCAATCACCCCAGTCTCTGCCTCTGTATTCACACAGCCTCTTCCTGTGTGTCTGTGTCTTTAAATCTCTTTTTACAAGGACACCAGACATTGGATCAGGGCCACCCAAATGACCTTACCTTAATTTGATCATCTGCAAAGACCCTTTTCCCAGATAACATCCCATTGACAAGCACTGAGGGTTGGGACATAACTCACCTTTCTGGGAGACAAAGTTCAGTCCACCCCCCGGGGGGTCACGTGGGCTTGGGGAGGCAGTGAGCACACGAAGGGTCTCCTCCCTGCTCCGCAGCTGATGGCTGAAGCCCCAGGTCCCTTGAGGGTCCGAGCCCAGTTCCTTGACGTGGGTAGCAGGCGGGGCCGAGCCCGTGTTTCCTGGTCTGAGCCCACAGAGGAGCTGATCCCCAGCAGTGAGGGCAGGGCGTGGGCATCGAGCTGGGGGGAGCAGAGACCCTCCTCAGATGATCAAAGAAGTTGGTCCCTGACCACCTGCCCCCCAAAATGGACTACTCGGGACTACTGATGTTTTTGTTTACCCTTCTCCCCATTATTCTTCCAGACTCTGGAAATGTTTGGTCTTTGCCCCCTGCCCCACGAAAGCACTGGTGAATTAGGAGGGGCTGTTCTAGAATTTCCAGGCAGTGGCACTGCACTCCTACCCCCACCCTTCAACTCCCGCAAATGGTGTCTCTGAGCTGGGCTCTTGGGCGGATGGGACAGTGCGTGGGGCTACCCAGGCACAGGGCCCAGTGTCTCCACGGGGCTCGCAGCGGGTCCCTCTCCTCATGGGGCCTCCATCAGCTCTGCGTGGATCAGCAGGGTTCACGGCCTGGGGCGTCCTTGAGTCTCAGATGTCCTCCTCAGCCCCTGCACCCTGGGCCTGCGGGCAGCTGCTGGTGCTCTGGCCAGCGGGCAGCAGGCAGCCAGGCAGCCTCCTGTGCTGGAGGATGAGGAGGGGGGGCACTGCGTGTCCCGAGTCCCTGTTCCCAACTGCCCAGTGCGGGGCCCCGTGATCGTGGGGGCGGTTTCCCACACACAGCATGCACGTGGCCAGGCCGATCTGGGTCTGCGGAATGTCAGCTCTGTGCAAGAGGAAGTGAGCAGGGTGGCTGGTCCCTTTGATATCTTGCAGACCCCGGGGAACTGGAGAGACAGCCCACACCCAGGCTGCCTTCCAGGTGGACCCAGGGCTTCCTGAGCCGGGTCAGGTCTGCGGATGGACCCGAGGGTATGGCTAGGGCTAAAGGAGAAACGGAGCAACAGGGAGGCAGAGGCTGAGATGGAGCCTGACTCCCGTGGAAGACACTGGAGGGGGCAGCTGTGCTGACCACCCATGACAAGGGCCAACTGTGCTCAGTGCTTCTCTGGCCACCTGCGAGCTGATACAGGCTCTGGGATCAGAAGACTGGCTGAGACGCTCTCCTGGCCACTCCACCACCTGGCCGTGGGACCTGTCCCCCAAGCCTCGATTTCCTCACCTATAAAACGGGTGCAGTGAGCACACTTGTTACAAGGTGGTCATGATCAGGGGCTGGGGCTTGGTTAGCTGTACCCCAACACAGGCCTCTGCTAATGGTTGTCCCTGCGTGTGTGGGGAGTGGGTCTCCATGGATGTGTGGGGGGGTGCAGGGGAAGGCCACAGGGCACATTCCTGCCCACAGGCCGGGGTGTGTGTGTGTGTGTGTGTGTGTGTGTGTGTGTGTGTGTCAGCCCTTGGCTTCTGGGGCGCGGGCATGCAGGTGACAAGGGTGCCAGATTTGGTCCTCACTCACCTCCTCCCCCAAACAGGCAGGGGTGGGGGCGTTTGGTCAGGTCTGCTGGTCTGCTTTTTGTGGCTCCAGGCCTGATCCCAAAATAAAATATTTGGTTTCCAGGGCTGATGGCCTTGAAATGCAAATACTGCTTCTCTGTTTCCAGCAAACAGCCAAATTTGGGTCTCTTGGAGCCCTCAGATCCCTGCTGAGATAACCTTGTCCACAGCCCCTAAGGGGAGCTAGGCAGGGTGGCCTCTTCCACCCCATGACACCCCTCCCTCCTCCAGGGACCCACCGGCCAGCCCGTGGCTCAAGCACAGCCACAAGCCAGAGGAGGGCAGAGGTCAACCTGGGCTGCAGGGAGAGAAGGGGCACAGAGGCCCGGGGCCTGCACAGTCTCTCTGTCTCCCACCCCGTCAGGGCCGGGCTCGGCCCCCACGGCTCTCATTCTGGAGTCTGTACCAACCTGGGCTGTATCATGCTGTTTGGCCCCCTCCCAACCAGCAAGGGGGCCACACAGGGAGGGGCTGCACGTGGACGAATCCTCAGGGGCTCAGGCACGTGGGCTCTGCCGGTGAGAACGCAGGAGGACATGGAGCTTTCCGGGCAGAACCCACAGGATTTCCTCCACAGGAGGCCAGGAGATTCTTAGGCACGTGTAAGTGTGAACACCCACCAAGCAGGTGGGGGCCTGCCCTTGGGGTGGGGAACCTGCCACGTGAGGCAGAGGCTCCCAGACTGCTCCCTTCTCCAGGCCATGAAGAGGGGAGGCCCCTGGAAATTCCAGGCTCCCCTCAGGGCAGCAGTGTGGCCCTGCTCCTGCCTGAAGCACTATTCTCAGGTCAGCCTCAGCATGGCTAGGCAGGGAGGCCAGTGAGAGCACCCAGGATGGCCTCCCTCTGGCCCGCCATCCTACAGAGCAGCCAGTGTGGTCCCCTGAAGATTGGGCCGGGCCAGCGCCTCCTTGCTGGGGGGACGCAGGGCCAAAGTCTTAAGCCAGGATGCTGGGAAGGCCTCTGCACCAGCTTTTGGACAAGGAGGGAAAGGCTGGTGTCTGTGGCTGGACCGCTTCCAGGCAGAACCACAGCAAAGAGCCCGCTGCTCCCAGTCAGAAGTGGGGGCTGAGGGACAGGGAGCCCGGAGCCCCGGGGTAGAGAGGACTGGGCTGGCAGGCACTCCCCCCCTGCCCCCCACCCTCTGCAACCAGGCGCCTGGGGCCGGGAGACCCCTGCAGGGATGAGACGCTGCTGCAGAGGCCGCCCTGCAGCTGGGTCAGTTCTGGGGGGGAAGAGGGCTGGGTCCCAGTCCCAGCTCTGGTTCAGTGGCGTGACCTCAGGTGACACAGGGCACAGTGTGGCAGTAGGGGCAGGGCCCTCACCCCCTCACGCTGACAGTGACACCAGCCTCTGACTGGGAGATCTCACCCTGCCAGTGAGCCTCGGGTCACACTTCACACGTGGGTGGCATGTTCCCCACTGTTCTAAAACTGGGTTTCTACTTCTCAAAAATGTTGCTCCAGCCTCAGAGGGGACCCAGCACAGTCCTCTGCCTGGTGTTCTGGTCTGCGGATGGCTCAGAGGCTGGAGCAGGGGTCAGTGGAAGGCCTGAGGGGGCCAGGGCCCTGCTGGGGTTGGGGCCCATCTTCCCTTTCTTTCTGGGGTTGGGCAACCCCAGGCACCAGATGTTGAGCAAGGAGGGCTGACCGGCAGATGGCTCTCCACAGCCTAGTACCCTCAGCTGCCTGCCTGCCCACCCTGCCCGTCACCCCGGGGCCTGCAGCCCGGAGCACAGTCCAGGGGAAGCTTGGGGGTGGGGTGAGACTAGGAGAGGCTGCCCAGAGTCCTAGCTCAAAGTTCTCCACATCAGGGCAGTGCAGCTGGAGGTACTGAGTGGTGGCAGGACAGACCCACATAGGTACAGGGGCTCTGGTGGCGCAGGCAAGGGTTGCCAGGCAACACCAAATGCTTCCAGCTTAGTCTCAGCTGAGTCTTGGCTCCCTGGGGAGGAGGAGCCCCAGGTTTCAATATTTACAGGTTGCCACTTGCTAAGGCACTTTTGTTCTGAATGGCAGGAAGGGCCAGTGACCCTTGTGGAGCGTTGGGAGCCCGGTGTCCTGGGGTGGCAGAGGCCTTAGCCACTGGTCCCTGGAGGGGGAGAACACGGCCCCACGTTCTCCAGTCCCGGGCTGTCCATGCTTCCAGGACAGGGCCCCACCAAGTTCTCCCAGGGACTTAGAGCTGGAGGCCAAAGGGCTGCAACGGTGAAACTCCAGACCCTGGGCCTCCCGCTGGGCCCAAAATGACACAGGGGACTGCCTGTCTTCTCTGCCTGGCCAAAGGGAGGGAAGGACCCAGCCTGGGTCCAGCTTCTCCAAGCCACCCTCAGTGGCAAGCATCTCACAAGCCTCCTCTCCCCTGCATGGAGCTCTGAGGCCCTCGGGGGCACAGGGTGTGGCCCATCTCCCTAGGCCTCAGTTTCCCTGTAAGTGCCATGGCATTTGGGTGCCTGGTTGTTTCCTGAGATTCCGAGTGACGCATGGCCCTGGGCCCCTGCTGGCCAGAGGACTGGGAGTCCCCGTGGGTTCCAGGAGAGATGTTGGTTGTGGATGGGGCAGAGCCAGAGATGTCCTCTTCTTGGGGGCCCAGTGCTGACCTCTTGCCAAGCTTCTTGGGGGTGAGGGCTGAGGACAGTGGGAGGTCTTCAATCAGGCATAGGAACAGTAGGAGGTGGACACTGCCTGCCGAGGTACCCCCTCTGGTCCATCTGTCGTAGGCTGAACCCCAGCACTGGGCCAGGTGAACCGAATGGTTCAGCCAGGCCCACTCAGGACACTGCTGACCGGTCATGTTTTCCAGCACCTTCTGTAGTCCTGTTCTCTCTCCCACAGGGCCTTCCCACCAATGGGGTGGGAGTGGGAGTGGTCACTGCTGACCCTCTGGGAAGCGTCGGGGGCTGGGTAAAGGCCACTTGTCTGGGGAGGCTTACTGGTTGTGATCCTCTTCCTGTGGAGACCCCCAAGCCAGTTCCTCCAAACTGCAGGCAGCATGGAGCCTCGGTCCCCTCTAAGCTTCTCCCACCCTGGGCGTGGGCTCTCCATGCCTTGGCTGCACACCTGGGCCACCGATCATCCCCCTTTCCCTCTGCTTCTGCATCCTCATACAAAGCAGGGCATTCCAGATCTGAGGGTGTTCCCCATGCAGGCGCCAAGTGCCCAGGAAGCTGAGTTGGCCATTGCTCCCTCCAAGGGTACTGGAGGTGCAGCCCCTTCCCCTGGGATCAGAGCAGCTGGGCATTGGGGCACCCAAACACCCCAGGATTTAGCCCCCTGGAGGCTGGAAGCGTCAGCTGAGGGCCCCTCAAGGTCCCAGGGGTTCCCCATGCCAGAGAACTCATGTCTCCTGGGGGAGAGATCCTCCTTAACCTGTGGAATTACAGCCCAAACCAGCAGATGGATGCACTCAGCAGCAGTTGGGAAGGACGGCCATTGCAAACGTGCAAATTTACACGTGTGAGTCAAACAGACTTGGGATTTCCCTGTTATTGAGCATAAAATGAGTGCATGAGATTTCTAAGTGCAAAATGTGCATTCAGTGTAGTCCCAAGTGCCAGCAGCTGGGGGATGCCCTTCAGAGCTGGGAGCTTGTAGACAGAGAGGAAGCCCCAGCCCATCCCCCATCCCCATTCAGCCGAAGGCCTGGACTCAGGGCCCCCAGCCCAGCTACCCGTGCTGTGGCCAGGACTCCCTGCCTGCATGGCTGGAACAGTGCTGCCCTCCCCTGGCCCTCCTCCCTGCACCTGGGACAGTTCTGCTCTGCCGTGTCCTGGGCCGGGGGAAGCCCTCCCTGTCTCTGGATCGAGGAGGTCACAGCCCCCACCCAACACGCCTTCTGTGTAAACTCTGGGCCGCTGTGGCGTTCCATTCATTCACAGGACAAGTGTTTAGTGAGCACAGTCTGTGCCTGTCCAGGCCAGTGGGACAGGTCTGGTGCCAGAGACTGTGAGTGAGGGATCTCAAGGCAGGGGACACCGGGCCCTTCCTCTCCCTGGCACCCATGTGGACCCCGGCGTTCTCAGCTACCACTGGCTGCCTTCTGTGGGTGCTCCAAAGTCTCCAAGGCGTCCGGTAGAAGCAGGGCGGCCACACAGACAGGCAGGGCAGGGGCTGCGGGCCCATGGTATTCAGCCCCCCAGTCCTCATGGGGATTCTGGAGCACCCCCTGCTCCTGATCCCCACAATTCTGTCCTTCCAGAAACGATTTCCAGGGCCTCCAAGTCTCAGGAAGCTTCTGGAGTGTTTCGGGCTGAGCTGGAGGAACAGATGGTGAGGCCTGAGATGGGGACACTAAACCCGAACTCTCCTTATTGATCGGGAGTAATTATCTGATGATAAACCCCATTAGGTTCTCACACAACCTTGAAGACTTTAAAAATAACAGTTTATCATTGATACCACCAAAGGGCCAAAGTTCGGGCCAGGATTCTGTGTACCCGATAGTGAAAATTTGCCCGCCACCTTGACGCAGGACGCTTCGGAGCCTAGAACACTTTGCTTCACAGGCCCCAGGCACCAGGGTCCCCAGTGAGCAGGTGCGTCCAGTGGGAAGCCTGCCCCTTGCTCAGGGGTGGAGGGCCCAGCTCAGCCCCATCCCCTCACCCCAGACCCAGTGAGCAGTTCTCCACTGAGATTAGGAGGCCCTGTCGTCATAGAAACGACCACGTTACAGAGTAAACCACAGCCATCTGTGTCCCTCTCTGGCCAGAGCCGGGAGTGGGTGTGGACAGGTGGCCTCTCCGCGCAGGATCTGCTAATGGGACAAAGAAGGTCAGGTCCCTGCTCACACCCCACCTGGGTCTGCTTCCCGTGGTGCAGGAATCAAATCCAGAGGCCCCTGCATCGCCCTGGCCCTACCTGGCCCCCTTGTGTGCCACGCTGGCCCCCGGCCCCCAGCTGTCCAGCAGGCAGGCCAAGCCTGAGCCCATCCCAACCACATTCGTCACAAGCCAAGGGACGCCAGGAGCTGCCAGAGGCTGGATGAGGCCAGAGGACCCTCTGCCAGGACATCAGACGGACCCCGAGACACCCTGATGCAGCACTTCTGACCTCCGGCCTGTGGGAGTGTGCCTTTGTGTGTGAAGCTCCCCAGTTCCTAGTCTTCTTTTTTTTAAGATTTTATTTATTTACTTTTAGAGAGAGAAGGGAAGGAGAAAAGGAGAGAAACATCAATGTGTGGTTGTCTCTCAAGCGCCCCCTACTGGGGACCTGGCCTCCAACACAGGCATGTGCTCTGACTGGGAATCGAACCCGTTACCCTTAGGTTAACAGGCCGGCACTCAATCCACTGAGCCACACCAGCCAGAGCCCCAGTCCTTTGTTACATCAGCCCTTGGAAGCTGATACACTACCTTAAATAATGTTTACCATGGCAATCTTCAATATGGACAGTTAATGTCTCATGTAAAATGTGTACAAATGTATCTTTAAATGTATCTCTTGCTGCTTTTCTTGATCAGTAATATTCAAATCAAACACTGTTTTCTGAAGACAGCACTCCCCCACTCCTTTTTCCAACCAGATACATCCTCCTAGACACCCCCCAGGGCCCTCCAGGACTTCCGAGTCTGCCCTTGGGACAGCAGTGACCCTCAGGTGCCTCCAGCCAGGGTTTTATTCACGAATGGCTAGTTGGCTGGCCCTGGGGTGGCCGGGGCTCTATTGGCTGGCTGAGCTGGCAGTTTTGCCAGCACCAACATGCCAGACACCAGCTGGTCCACTTCAGGGCAGAGTTCCGGGCAGCAGCGGCCCCTCCAGAACTCTGGCAGTGGTCACTACTCACCTGGAAGGGGGATTCTGGCTTAGCACAGTGAGGGCCCGAGCCCCAGGCCCCACAGGTCCTATAGGCCCCTCTGCTGGCTCAGGCCTGCGGTGCCCTCGGGGCCCACCACGGGAGGCATTGGCATGGGCAGCCCAGAGGCCCAGCTGAGCGTCACAGTGGGTGAGCTTCCTGGAGGAAGGGGCTACAGACCCGGGCCGGAGGGCGAAGAGAGTGGGCAGGAAGGGGAGGGCAGTCCAAGAGGGAGAATGACCAGGGGAGGCCCTGCAGACAGAATGACCTGGGTTCTCTGGACCCCCGAGGTCAGCCTGACAGATAAGAGCCCCCAGGGAGTGCCCATGGCAGGTGGAGCAGTGCACCAGGGGGCTGGCGGGGCCGGGAGAGGCAGGCAGAGCGCTCCAGGAAGGAACTTCCTGGAAACCTGAGCAAACAGTGTCTGTTAGGCCAGGCCCCCAGAGCACACTCCTCTCTCTTCTCATGAAAAGCAAGATTTTTGCCCTAGCTGGTGTGGCTCAGTGGGTTGAGCGCCAGCCTGCAAACCCAAAGGTTACCGGTTTGATTCCCAGTCAGGGCACATGCCTGGGTCAATGGGCCAGGTCCCTTGTTGGGGGCGTGTGGGAGACAAACCAATCAGTGTGCCTCTCACACATTGCTGTTTCTCTCCTTCTCTTTCTCCCTCCCTTCCCCTTTCTCTAAAAGCAAATAAATAAAATCTTTACCAAAAAAGCAAGATTTACAATAATGCAGTGCATTAGCTCAAAGTGGGGAGGGCGGTCTGCGCCCATCAGACCGATCGAAGCCTCTGCCGGCTGACAGCTCTTTAGAGCCGCCCAGGGGCCATGAGGAAGGGCTGTGCTAATGGGGGCCTGGGGGCCAGGGAGAGGCTGCTTCCCGCATGGCCCCTGCCCCTCCTGCCTGGCTTCGGGGACTGTCAGCTCCTAGAGGCACCTGGGCTGTGCAGGCTCCTGTGTGGGGCGGGACCCAGGAGCTGAGGTCTCTGGCCTGGGCCTGTCCCCACCTCAGCGACTCCCCTTGGCCTCTGATGGGCTCAGGACCAGGCACGGGGCCTCCCTGTGCCCCCCATGGCCTCTGCTCCATGGACTCCAGGACCCTTTCCTGGATGTGGTACCGCAGCTCTGGGTGCTCCTTGAATTTAGAGGCAGCAATTCGGCCCCTGCCTCTTGGGTCCTTGCCTCTCTCCATGTCCCCCTTGCCCCTGGGCTGTGCTGACCTCTGGAGCTCCACTCCTCCCCACTGGGGGGCCGGGTGGGGAGGTGGCGGGGGTGGGATTTGCACTGTCTCCGAGAGCCAGCAATCCAAGTGTCCCAGCCTCACCTGGTGAGGGACACCAACATCCAGGAGTTTGTTTTATATCTGAGGCCAATTCAAACAGCCAACCTGAAATCAGGAAATTGAAACAAGGAAGTGCCAGTTGCCTAGCACTGTGCTCCCACCTCTGACCTCTGAACTTAGACAGCGAGGCTGGGTGGAGTGGAGGGAGCAGGGCCGAGGTGCTGAGGGCCTGAGGGCCTGGCCTGGCTGACGGAAAGAGCAGAAGCAGGTGGCTGGGTAGGGGCCTGAGCTGCTCACGTGTGGCCCACAGTGACCTTGCCCTTCTCCTCCAAGCACTTAACTGGCTGCCTGCTTCCTCTTGGTAGAGCCCTGGTTCCATCAGCTAAGTGGCTCCCCACAGCGTCCGCTGCTCCCACGAGGACTGTCTGGGGCACTGTGTGCCGTCCAGCCTGTCTATTTTTGGGGTCTCTTTGATTTAAGTGCTGTGTGGAGCCTGGCCCTTCAGCCATGTGCCCTCAAGGGGCTGGCATTCTCTGGGGGGCTGGCCTGGGCATCCCCACAGACACACTCGGGCTGGTGATTCTAGGGAAGAGCTTCTCTTTGCTGCCACCCAAGTGCTGCCTTAGAGAGACAAAACTTTCTTAGAAGCAGCCCAGCCCCAGAGAGCATCAGGCACCAAAACCCCACCAGGAGGAAGACCCATTTCTGAGGCCCCCTGCAGGCCCAACCCCACTTCCAGCCTGCTGGAGCTGTGCAGAGAGCGCTGGACTTCTCCCTCCGTCTCCCTAATGGGCTTCAGGAGCCCCTGGAACCAAGAGGTCAGTGGTGGGAAGACTGGAGCCCTGGAGCCCAAGTGGCTGAGGGCTGGACACTCCACGGCTAGGGAAGAGGACCATGGCTCACGGTTTGCAGACAAGGGCACAGAGGTCAGGGGTTTGCCAGAAATCACACAGTGTACAAGAGGGATGAGAGGCTCCTGGGGCCGGGCGGGGGGATGCGGTGACTTCCGGGCAGCTCTGTGCCCTTGACCTGCCCCTACACAGGGGCAGGATGAGAGGGAGGGGGCAGGCAGGAGGCAGGGGTGGGTGAGGGGAACACGTCTCCACCGCCCTCTGTGCCTGCCCTCTAAATGGCCCTCTGGGCTCTTATCTGCAGCCTGCACACCCCTGATCAGTCAACAGAAGCATTTGCAGACGATGCTGCTGGAGCCTCTTAACAACAGAGCGGCTGCTCAAACCCCACCACATTTACCGGTACTGCCCAAGGCTACCTGGGCCATGACTTGCCCAGGGGGCCGGAGAAGTGGAGAAGGGGATGGGGGCCACCCTGGAGGCTGGCCAGGAGGGGTCAGGAGGCCAGGGGCAGGCCAGCCGAGGTTAGGGTGGGGCCAGGGACCCCCTGCTGCAGTGGAAGTGAGGGAACACCCTCAGAAGTCACTTCCAGGCCCTGTGACCCAAATCTCCCGGTCTGTAGCTCAGGGCTGGCCTGCATTAGCGTTATTGCTTTGCAGGGGCTGGGACAGCCATGTCCCACCTCAGGCCACTCCCCTCTCATCTTTGGGCCAACCTCCTCCAAGCCCTCCTTTTTGGGGTTGCACAGGCAGTGGGGTCCAGAAGGGACGTGAGGTGGGGAGTGGCACCTGCCAAGACCTGCGGGATGGATCCCAGTCTCAGGGCAACCAGGGTGGCCAGTGCCGAGGCCTGAGACGCAGGGTGCAGTCAGGGTTTGGCCACGACAGCAACAGGGTCCAGATGGTCCCTCTGCCCCACAGATGGGGCCTGACCTGCCACCAGCCACCAACTCCCGAAACGCCCTGCTAAAAATAACCTCAGCCCGGCCCTACGCTGCCAGGACCCTCCCGGGCCTGCGGCACACGTGCTGCTGCCCCCGCCCGGCGCCTGAGAAAGGGCCCTCGTGCCCCTTGCTCCTGCTGCAGGCGGGTGGGTGCAGCAGCGGTGGGGGACCCGTGGAAGGGCACCTAGAGAAGTGGTGTGCAACTTTTGCTCCTCATGGCTCACATACACCAGTGACTAAAATTCTGTGACACACCAAAAATATATTTTTTGTCAATCTGACAAAAAAAGTATAATTTTGATTCATTCTTGCCAGATGGCTGTTGTTGTGTTGGCTGTTGTCAGTTTTTGATTGACAATCCCAAGGGAAAGAGGTCGGTGTCTCTGACACAGAGATCGGTGCTGTGGTGCACGGGATGAAAGTCACTGGCCTGCCTCCCCTGGGATCCCCCCTCGGGGGAAGGGCTTCCAGAATGTGGGTGTGGCCGTCAACTGGAGGTGGTCCCTTAATCCAGCCAATTCCACTGCTGGGCCCAGCCTGGTTGAGGGGTGAGAGGTGAAGGCACCAAAGTCCTATGGGCCCTTCTGCCCTTGCACCCCGCAATGGCAGGACACCAGCCCGGGACAAGGGCAGCCAGGCCAGGCAGGTGGAGAAGGAGCGGGGTGGTGCTGGGCCCTTGGGAACTATCCCTAAGACCGCCCTTTCTCCTGACTACCCAAACTTCAGGCCCAGGGACCCTGCAGAGCCTCTCTGAGCCCATGCAGCCGGAAGTCCAAGGGGTCCTTCTAGTCGGAGACCGCCGGGGTCCTGAGTCCTGCAG
The DNA here is from genome assembly GCA_004024845.1 of Tonatia bakeri. NCBI lineage: Eukaryota > Metazoa > Chordata > Mammalia > Chiroptera > Phyllostomidae > Tonatia > Tonatia bakeri. Next base: position 96,876 of record PVIA01001997.1, read on the forward strand.
CTCTCCTTACTGGTTCTGCCGCCTCTGTGTGTCAGGCGAGGGGGCCTCCAATGGCTCCAAATGTGAGCAGGGCCTCTCGCTTCACACAGCATTTCTTTCTCCTTTGCTATCCATGACTCCTGCTGCTAGAAGGTTCCTGAGGTGGTTCTCAAAGTCTCTGTGGCCTCTCCTGGTCTACAGCCAGAGCCATCCTTGGAACAGCGGTGCCACCCTGGCCTTGGGGCCTCCTGGAGGGGCTGGGGTTGTTAAAGCAATTCCTCACCCCTCGGACTCCAGAGGTGACTCAGGACAGGCAGCTGATAGGAGCCTGCCCCTTCTTGCGCAGGCTGGCTGGCTGCCCGCTTTGGGGTGCACGTGCCCCGGCTGTCTCCTTTGGTCCTCAGGGCTGGATCTGCTGGGATGGAGTTGCATCTGAGGCCACCCCTAGTCCACCACTGCCCGCCTGCGGCTGGGAGTCAGCACACGGTGTGGCCTCACCAGGCCTCAGTTTCCTTGCCCGTGAAAGGCCCGTTGGGAGGTAGAGGAGGCCCTGCCCTGCCCATGGTGATGAAGCCTCTGGGGGCACTGAGGGGCTCGCTGGAAACGGCAGGTTCAGGGGCAGAAGGGGAGCATGGCACAGGGGCCTGGTGACCCCCACATGGCCCCGACAGCAGGCTGTCCTCACTCCCGGCTGCTGAGCCCCAGGCTGCGCCGTCTACCCCCCTGCCTGCCCGAGGCCCGGGCATCAGCTGCCTGTCACGTCAGCCTGTTCCTGGCCCTGCTTGGGCAGATGCAAAATCTCTCCTAAATCCTGTATTTAATTTTGTTCTCTGGGAAACTGTAGGAGGTTTTTGGAGATAAAGCTGAGCTGATAAGTCGGGGATTTGGCCTTTCTACCCGAAACTCCTGGACAGGGAGGCGGTGGCAGGCCCAGGATGCTGAGTCAGCTGGGCAGGGCTTAGGAGCCCCCGTCGCATTGCCCCTACCTACAGTGTGCTGGGTCAATAGGCTCCCGAGGGTGACGGACGTGAAGGACACCAGGGTGAGTGTGACACGTGTGGGGGTCAGGACCTAAGGGAAGCTGAGGCTACATTGCAGGGGTGAGGGGGGCAGGAGTTGCTGATGTTCAGCTACCCCTGGGGCTTCTTCCAAAGGCCGTGCCTTTCCCAGGGGTCTGGTGTTGGTCCTGCCCTGGTTGGATGCTCTGCCCCACTTAGCAAAACCCGCACCTTCCGGAACATTCTCCTTGTTCCTGGTATGCTGGGGTGCAGCAGGCAGCCTTGCAGATCTCACTCCCTGTAAGGCCTTGGAAGGTGGAGCTGGAAGGCCCTCCCTGCACCGTCGTGTTTTCAGAGTCAGGGTCTTTGAGACTCTCCAAGTGGTACCTGGGTGGTGAGCGTAACAACGCACCCAAAAGAACCGAAAACGGCGTCCAAACAAACAGAAAGGGAGTGTTCATGTTCCTAATAGTTCTATTTACAGCAGCCAAAACCTGGAAACTACTCAGGTGTGCATTAATGGACGGATGGGTGGGCACGGTGTGGCTGGTCCATCGCTCACATGATGGAGCAGTGTGCAGCCGCAAAGGGAACGGGCCCTGCCGCCCGACGGCACGGCGACCTTGAAAACATTCTGAGTAATCCAGACACAAAGGGCCACATATTGTGTGGTTCTATGTACGTGAAATGCCCCAAACAGGCAAAACCACAGGCAGGAGGGCAGACCGGTGGATCCAGGGGCTGGGGGACGGGGTGACTGCTGCTGGGGTCAGGGCATCCTTGGGGTCGACAAAACACCCTGGATCTGAACAGCGAGGGCCGTTTCAGACACACCCTTGGACGTGATCACAATGGCAGGTTTTCTGCTGTGTGTGTTTTACCGCACTAAAAACGTAGTGGTAAAAAGAAACGTGTCTACAAGGCTGGCTACAAGCTAGGTGCCGTCTCTGATGCTGTTTCAGTCTTGCCTGTCTCGGCAGCATCGCACTCGCAGGAGGGGGATGGGCATGCGCTGACACCCCTGCTTCCCTGGCCGCAGGTGGCCCTCTGGATGCCCTACCCCCTGCCCGTCTCTGTCCTTCCCACGTCACTGGGCAGACTTTTCTTTATGAAGCTGGCTATGTATCTCCACATCGGTCCATCCCGCGTCTAGCAATTCCTCCCTTTGCGTCGGCAGTCTGGCCTTTATCTGCCTCTCGCAGTTGGAATCTTCACATCGTTTCCTTTCATGCTGGACTTTCATGGCTTCTTCCAAAAACTGCTTAGCTTGGACATTTCTGGAGTTAGTTCCGGATGGAGGGCGCCCTGAGGGTGCTGAAGGTCAGAGCCCCCCTGGCTGACCCCCTGTGTGGGCGAACAGGACGGGGAGCCTGGCAGACGCCCCTCACACTCCTGTTTCCGGACCCTCCCAGTCTCCTCTCCCGCCTGCACCCCACTCCACCCAGACAGGCCTTGGACGTTGTCCGGGAAGGATGTCACTCGGGGGGTGGGGTGGCTGACACTGACTGAGATGTCCCTGGTGAGGCTGGGGCCGGGTAGAGGCTGTTCAGACAAGGAGCTGCCCACGCCAGCAGCTGCACCCGCCGTCTCCCCCCATTCTCCAGCTCCCACGAGGGGCCGCCCTGTCCCCATTCCCACGAGGGGCACCGGCCACACGGCCTCGGGTGGTTGTGTCTAGAGCTGCAGCCAGTGCCACAGACCTCCAGGGCTCAGCTGTAGAGGTGCGGGAGTCTAGAATGAGCGGGCCAAGGCATCGGCAGCTTCCAGGGACTGGGCAGAGCCCCTCTCCCCTCAGCGAGTCCTGGAAGTAGACGCGGCTGCACGGGAACCATGCAGAGTGCCCACCTCCCGGCAGATAAACTGAGTCACACATGTGACGTCTTCCCTGGATGAGGGGTAGACAGGACAGTGCCGGTGGTCTTGGGTCCCCACCTTGTGCCCACTGCCCAGGGGCGCAGGCTGGGGAGCTGCACCCTCAGCCCCCCTCAGCTTCCCTCCCACTCGGCCGGGGGCCAGGCCCCTGGGCCCACCTTCACTCCCTGCCTGGCCCAACTGCCCACACTCGGGTCCTCTGTCTTCCCCCATTTTCCCCACCAAGCTGGTGCCTCCCCAGGAAAGGGGACTTCTGCAGCTGCCTTGGGGTCGGCTGGGGAAGGAACATCCTTGTCTCCTCCCTATGCCTTGGAGGTGCTCCGTGCTCAGTTTGGACTGTGTGCTCTTCACGCCCTGGTGAAGGAGACCCTTCCCCCAGGAAGCCCTCCTGAGCCTCCCTCCCCTGCCTCCTGTCCATGCTCTTGGCTGACGCACCTGAAAGAGGGGTCCCTCACCCTCCCTCCCTGCACATGGGGTGGGGGCAGCACCTTTCCTTCCCTACTTCTTGGCCTCTCAGCCATCTGCTGTGGCCATAGCCCAGCTCAGGGCTATCTGAGCCACTTCAAATTCTCCTGTTATTGCAACGTTCTGCTGGCCCCGGAGGGAGACAGCCAGGGATGTGCCTCAGGCCCTTGCCCTTACACGGCAGCTGGATCTGTTCAGAGACTGGAGAGCTCCCTGAGTTTTCATTGCAGGTGGGATATTGGGGAGGGCACAGATGGGGGTCTGAGAAGGCCAGATGGCCAAGTTTCTGCTCCAGTGCCTTGGGTCGCTCAGGGCCCCTCCACCTTTCCATCTGGGTGTGACCTCGGGCCTCCAGGAGAGCACTGGAGGCTGTGACACTGAGGGGTGCCAGACTCCTGTTTCCCCATCTGGCGACTTCTGGGCCAGGGACAAAGTGAGAGGGGCCTCAAGCAGGCTAGGCAGGACCCAGCAGGCCCACCATGAATGGCACTGCAAGAGGCCCCCGAGACTGCTGTGGCATGGGTCACCACCGTTTCACTGCTCGGGAGCCCTGCTCCTGGGCTGTGGTCACAGGCTTTGTGGCCACCTCCCACCTGGCCCTGGGCCAGGTCTGCGAGACACCCTCTGGGAGCTCAGGGTGGAGGCCAGGGCAGACTCTGGCCCGTCCTTCGGGCCCTGGGCGGGCACATTCCCTCCTAACTATTCCTGTCACAGGGTGCCAGTCATGAAGCTGTGCCCCTGCCCCTCGCTCTGCAAGCTCCACTGTGGTCTGGTGGCTTTGGCCCTCCTCTCGTCTGGGTCCAGACTGGCACACTGGTGGAGGCAGAGAAACCTCCCTGACCACCAGCATGGAGGAAACCCACCGCCTGTCTGCTAGGGGCCCAGCTGACCTGTCCTACCTCAAATCCATCATAAAAAAGACACTGGGGTCAGAAGGTCCACCCACAGGGTGCAGAAGGTCCAAGCTGTGGCGGGGAGATCCGGGCTCGCCCCCGTCCTGTGAGGGGCCTTCCCAGAAACAGTGGGACTCGTATCCTCTATTCCCACTCCTGCTGGGGCCCTGGAGCCCAGGACGAGCTGAGGTCTGTATGTGAATCCTGCCCACTGCCTCCCAACTGTGTGGTCTGCCTGTGACTCAGTGTCCCTTCTGCACACTGAGCAGGAAGAGTAAACACCAGTGGCCTTGTGACAGCCAGGTGCAGGACACCTGGGAGTGCTGGCGTAGGGCCAGCACACAAGCTCTTGGGGCTGGATGTCATATTCCCCCATGATCTGCCACGTCGGCTGCCTCTCCCTGAGCTGCAGGCCGGGACCCAGGCCCCTACAGGCCTGAGTTCATGAGAGGGGCTGAGCCCAGAGGGAGGAGTGCCTTGTCCTTCGGGGTGAGCAAGCAGAATCCAGAGGGAAGTGGTGGGGGCCGCAGGGCCTCTGGACCACACTGCAGGCTCCAAGCCACTGTGTGAACAAAGCTGGAGAGAAAGGGGCCAGACAAGGACCTTGTCCCCAGGACCCTCAGCGTGTCCCAGGACTCAGTTTTCCGGTTGCAGATGCAATCTGGGAACGAAGAGGCCCAATAAGCCAGTGTGTGCACCACTCCATGCTGGAGCATGTATGCATGCCGCCCCCTAGCACACTGCTGTGCATGCTGCACTCCCTGAGGCCTGGCTGGGGGTTCATGCCCCAAGGCCCTGTGAGGTCTGGGGGGCTGTGTAGGGTGGGAAGGAGCCAAGTGGGTGCTGGTCATTCCCAGCACTGGGCATTGGGCCAGCTGTGGCCACCACAGCCCCACACAGCGGCTGGCATAACCCCACTCCCCAGAAGGGAAACTGAGGCTCAGAAATGGCCTGGCCACATGGCGGACGAGGTCAGGGCCATCTCCCAACCCGGGACTCATTCCAGAGTGTCTTCACCCCCTCGCCCCTGCACCTCCGCTTTGGACCAAAGGTGCGGAGGCGTGAGGGTCTGCAGTTGACAGGCGGGGGTCCGGCCTCATGCCAGGCAAAGTCCTGCTGGTCCAACCTCACTGCAAGCCAGGTTGGCCCTGGGCCCCTGCTTTGGAGACCATGTCATGAGGTGGGCTAGAGTGGGGCCGCCACACAGGCAGGACCCTCCTCCCCTGCTTGCTGGCCCAGGCCTGTCCAAGGTCACCAAGCTCTGCTCCAGCCCCTATGTTCCCAAGGGCTCCTGGGAAGAGACCCCAGGCATCTCGGCCATGTGCTGAGCACAGGGGAAAGAGTCTGCATGAAAAGCAGGCTCTAAATAAGAGGTAAACAGTGGTCCCGACCCCGAGTGGGCCCTGCGTGTTCGCTGCCCTCTGGGGAGACTGAAGCACAAAGACACTTGAAGCCGTCCCTCAGGCCACGTCAACCTGAGGCTCCCCTGACCTCCTGCCCGTGAGAGCAGACTCTGGCTCACTCTCTCACTCTGGGTCGGCAAAGCCTCAAACTCCAGGCCCCGAAGCCCACATGTATAAAGCACCTACTCTGTGCCACGAGGTGTAAGTGCCGCCAGCGCAGTGAGGGGTACCAGTGCAGACAGGGCCGGTCAGGGCCTAGGGAGGAGGGCATCGCCGAGCCAAGGCTGGCTGGAGCCCCGGCTGATGTGTCTGAGGTGGTTCCAGGCCTCCCGTATCCCTAGTGGGTGTGGGGCAGGGGCGGAGGGTGGAGGGCTGGGCTTCTCCCAGACTATGCTGGGAGGTACGGGGATCCTGCTAGGAGGACTGGGGTTGGGGGGTCCTGTGGGAAGAGCCCAGGGCTGGAGGGGTCAAGGGCCTGGCAGAGTGGGAGGACCCAAAAGCCACTGTCTGGTCCTGCCACCTGGCATTTTCTTTAGCCAATGGTGCCCTCTGCTGCCCATGTGGGGTATCACCCCAGCGCTGAAACCCCCTTCAGAATGGGGATGAGGACTTGTGCCCCAGACCAGGTGTACTTCTAGCCCCTGCCCCCGCCCCTCTGCCCCAGGCCTCAGCTATGAGCCTGGCTCTGGGTGGCCTTAGGGTACTGTGTCCAGGACAGAAGCCTCCTCCCACGTGGAGCATATGTAGAAATCTGACTCCAGGCACCCAAGGGAAGCTGAATTCAACTCCTCATCAAGATACTTCCATGTGGGAGACCCCACTGGGACCTCTTGTCCCAGGTGCAAGGCTTCCTACTCCAGACAAATGCCAGCCAGGATGGGTGGGACTAGGGCCTGCCTGGTTCTTTAAGAGAGCCAATAGGGGAGAGTTCCTGTTGCCCAGCAACAAGAGGGCTTGGCGTGTACCTGTCGCCAGGAGACCTGGAGACTTCCTGCTCTGGAGACACAGTGGCCAGAGCAGAGTGGCCAGAGCAGACAGAGTGGCCAGAGCTGCCCCACTGACCTTGCCAAGTTCCCCTCCCACCCACCTGTACCCAGGCCAGTGGCACCATGGCTCAGACGGATGTGCTCCTGACCAAGCAGCCTGCCCCGCAGACGATACCGGCATGTGAGCTGCCCCTCAAGCTGTATGATGTGGCCCGCAACACAGGTGCCTACACGTCCTCAGGCCTGGCCACTGCCGGCTTCCGCACAGCCAAGTATCTGGTAGACGAATGGTTCCAGAACTGCTATGCCAGCTACTACCAGGCCTTTGCCGACCGCGACCAGTCGGAGCGGCAGCGCCACGAGAGCAGGCAGCTGGCTGCCGAGACGGAGGCGCTGGCGCAGCGAACGCAGGCGGACTCCACCCGGAAGGTGGGAGAGCGCCTGCAGGACATACACTGCTGGAAGTCAGAGCTGCAGCGTGAGGTGGGTGAGCTGGTTGCGGAGACGGAGCTGCTGCTGGCCCAGAAGCAGCGGCTGGAGCGTGCCCTGGATGCCACTGCTGTGCCCTTCTCCATCGTCACCGACAACCTGCAGTGCCGCGAGCGCCGCCAGCACCCCGACCTCGTTAGCGACTATGTGGAGAAGGAGCTGCTGAAGGTCTGAGCCCCTGTAGCTCTTGGGGACCCACAGACCCAGGCCACCCTCACCTCTCTGCAGGGAGAATGACCTGCCTGGGGCCCGATGGTGGACACGGATGTATCCCCAAAACATGGGCTGGCAGAGGCCTTGGTGCCCATACCCCTCTGCACACATAGGCACAGAGAAGCTGGCTCTGTTTGTAGGTCAGGGACCAGAACTGACTGGGTGCTGGGGTGTGGTGTGGATGGGGTAAGAATGGGGTGGAGGCTACTACATTCATTCCACAAGAATTCCCCCCACCCCCACCTGGCAGGATCTGCCCTGGGAAAGCCCCATTAGAATCAGGGGGTTACCCAGTCCAGGCCCCTGGTCCTGGTGGGGCAGAGTTCCCACACCTCTCAGAGCCTGAGGCTTGACCTATGAACAGGCTTCAGGAAGTGGGCATGCATGAGAGTCGGACAAACAGCTATCCCAGAGGTTCCAGGCGTGCCCTGCACCGTCCCCACACCCTCCGGCCAGAACCCTGAGTCCTGCCCCTCACCCTCCTTCCTTCCCCCAAGTCCCCAACACCCTCCTCAGCCCCCTACAATTAACCCCCTACACTCAGTTGCTCGAGAGACCCCCAATCTCAGGGTATAGCCCCTCTGTCCTGAGCCAAGACCAATGGCCCAGTAGCACGCGAGCTGCTTCAGTAGTGTTCAAACAGGGACACAGACCAGGGGACAGACCCAGACACACATGTACTTGGTGCACGACTGAAGGCAAAGATTCCGATCAGGGGAAAGGGTTGTCTGTGCACAGAAAATGGAGCTGTTGAGGCAACACAAAGAAAGGCAGGGAATCCCTAATGGTCAGTGTGGGGAAGGTCTCTGCATCCACAACCCCAAGGGTAGCCCTGCCCAGAGGAGCACCTGCTCCCCAGAGGCCTAGGTCCTAGAGACCAGAGGCCTGGATGTCCAGGGGCTGATGCCCTCAGTGCCCTGGGCAGGCCACAGGGACAGCCCCCAGAGTCCAGGGGGTACTGGGTGCCAAATGAGTGGGAACAGCCCCTGGGTGACCCTCCCAGCAGTCCTTCGAAGCCCCTGAAAGAAAAGACCTATGCAATGCACCGAAAAAAATGTTCAAAATCACTGAATAAACCTGGTGAGGAAGAGCAGGATTCATGCCCCATTTTCCAGGAAAGAGACCGGGGGTCAACAAGGCCCAAGGGCAAGGCCATTCAGCCAGGATCAAGTGCCAGCTGAGCCCCCCCCCTCCCCTAGATGTTGCCCCAAGTTTCAACCCCTCCTGGGCATTTCAGAGGCTGCCTGTGGGCCCACAGCAGCCCTGTCCGCCGTCAGAGCTTCACCAAGGGTGGGGTTTCCTCCCCCAGGAGGCTGAGCTCATCCGGAACATTCAGGAGCTGCTGAAAAGAACCATCATGCAGGCTGTGAACCAGATCCGGTGGGTCTCCACTGGCAGGACAAACCCCTGTCCCCCGACTGTTAGACTGGCTTTGAGCAGGGAGTCAGGGCAGCCTGGCTCTGAGGCTCAGAAAAGTGGGGACTTGGCCCAGGTCACAGCCAGGAGTGCAGGCTGGGCAGGGGCACCAGGTGGGTATGGAAGTAGCAGATTCTTGCATAGCCTGGGGCACCTGGGTGTCCACGTAGCCCAGGCCAGCCTCCTGGGGAGGAAGGGGCAGCTGCTCTTGGACACTGCTGGCTAGGTGGGCCTTGGGTCCTGAGGACTCCACATGGGGCAGGTGAGGTGTGCCTGTGGTATGGGGCAGAGGTGGGCGGTGGGGGGTGCTTGCCCTGCAGTGTCCCAGTAGGCCTGGCTTCCCCAGCCCCCGGACAAACTCAGGCTCCTCTCCACTGCCTCCAGGCTGAACCGGGAGCACAAGCACGTATGTGAGATGGACTGGTCCGACAAGGTGGAGGCCTACAACATTGACGAGACCTGCGCTGGGTACCACAACCAGAGCACAGCGGTGCAGTTCCACCCGCACTCCACTAAGTTTGAAGAGAGGTGGGCCATCCCATCCCCTCCACATGCTCCTCCCCACAAAGCCCCGTCCCCTCACTTTTACCCCTGCAGTGCCCGCCTCAGGTCCTGGCTCCTCCTCAGCACCCCGGGCCCCTGAGGCTGTCACCACAGATGGCCCTCTTGCAGCTCTTCTGCTCCAGAGGATGGGCAGGGATCAGGATCCCTGCCCAGGTGCCCACCACCACACAGTCACCAGAGGGGCTGGGGGAGCTGCGCAGGGAGACAGGACCAGGGGTTGGGGGCTGCCAGAAACGGGGATGAGATGGGGGTGGGGAGTGGAGGGGGGACAGGGGAAGCCTGGGAAACAAGAACAAAGATGACTGACTTGCAGCTCCATGAGAGGCCGGCAGGGGGAGCTAGGCCACCCTATTGTAGCGCAGTGGGACTGGACGGGGGGACGCTGGAGGCAGAGCGATTGCGGGGCGCGCTGGAGAGTGTCAGGCATTGCTGGGGTAGTGGTCGCAGGAGGTGTGGTGAAGCACTGTGGCTGGGCGTGGGGGGTGGGGCATGGTTTGTGCTGGGCGCCGGGGACAAGGTGTGGGCGTGTTGGGAACCGGAACAGTTGGGAGGGTGCCCACCAGCCGCTTCCGCCCTGCAGTGCCTCCACGCCTGAGACATGGGCCAAATTCACACAAGAAAACTTGGTCCGTGCCGAGCGTGAGCGCCTGGCCTCCTGCAACCTGAGGGAGCTCATTGACTGCATCCTGCGGGACACTGCTGAGGACCTGAGACTGCAGTGCGACGCGGTGAATCTGGCCTTCGGGCGCCGCTTGGAGGAGCTGGAGGACGCCCGCCACAAGCTAGAGCATCACCTGCACAAGGTGCGGAGGGCCACACCCAGGCCACACCCATGGCCGTGTCCAGAGCAGCCCTGGTTCTGGGAGCCCATAATCAGAGAGACACCAGGCTCCTTGTGCTCTCCACCCCCAGCCCCTGTTCTGGCTACTATGCCCTGGTCACGACCTGGCCTCGCCCCTGCCCCTCCTCCTGCCCTCCCGTCCTGAGGGACCTCAGAGGCAGGGCCCCCTTCGCTAAACCAGTGAAAAACTAGGTGATGTTGGGGGTGGTCTAGTGGAGTGACGGACTAGGAGAGGCTGCCAGGTGCGAGTGGGAGGAGAGAAGACGGGAGGAGGTGGTCTGGGCCTGGCAGGGCTCTGACCCCTGACACGGGCTTTAGGGGCCTGTGCTGCCTCCAAGTCTCTCTGGTTGTTGGCTAGGGTTGGGGCTGGTGACCGCCAGGTCTCGGGGAGTTCAGGCCAGAGCTGCCGGACAGCAGGCTTTGCCATCTCACCCCAGCCCCCAGGTGCCCTTGGGTGGGCCGAGGCAGCTGTGCGTGCCCTCCCTGCCTGCACGCCTCCTCCAGAGCCAGCGGACAGGTTGCTTCCTGGACGCAGCTCCAGGGCTCAGAGAGGAGGCCAGGTCCACCCTGGCAGCCTGCTTTGCCCGGGACCCATGGGGACTGTCTTGTGTACAGACACTTCGAGAGATAACAGACCAGGAGCACAACATAGCTGAGTTGAAGCAGGCCATCAAGGACAAGGAGGTGCCTCTGAAGGTGGCTGAGACGCGCCTGTACCAGCGCTCGCACCGGCCCAACGTGGAGCTGTGCCGTGACACTGCCCAGCTCAGGTACAGTCCTGGAGCGGGTCGGGCCACCCCCCCGACCCAGGCCCCTCCAGGCCCCCTCAGCCCCTGGGACCCCCATGAACACCGCCGCCCTGCACACACAGACCCGCAGATGTGTTGAGGAGACACTGGGGCCCCACACCAACACAGCTCACACACGCAGGCATTTGCACATCCCCACTCCCACCCAGCCTGGCTGGACACTGCACGGGCCCTGGGGGTCACGGTGTCAGGACTTTGAGTGCCCAGGACAGTGAGGCACTTCCCACTTCACCCGGTGCGGTGCAGTCTTCCCGGTGAGGAATCTCAGGGTCTCAGAGGCTGAGTCCACCATGGACTGGTCCCCACCTCTGAAGTCACAGGGGGCCCACAACCTGGGCTGGAGCCATAGGTGGTGTCCTGTCGTTTGTTTTTCTAACTCAGGGAGTGCCCAGCTGCCCTTGTGAGCACAACTGCTCTGCTGCCCGCACCCCGCTCGCCCTGGCCTTCCTCCTTTCCTGTTTCTTGGTTTGTTCAGGAAACCGGGGCTTCATTCATCTCCAAAGGCGTTGGTCCAGCCTGCTTCCAAACACCAGGAAAAGAAGGAACATGGGGAGCCTTAGGGCCTCTCATAGAGCCCTGGCCTCAGTCACTCTCCAGCTCTGCCTGTGGGCTAACCTCAGGGACCTTTGGGGTCTTTTATGGCTGAGTATCTGGGCCAAGACCCCCCGCCAGGGTTCCTAGCCTCTGAATCTCAGGCCTCGCCCCTCCCAGCCCAAAGGTCCAGTGTTCTGGTAATGGCCCACCTCACACCTCCTTTCTCCAAATCTCCCAGGCTGGTGAGTGAGGTAGAGGAGCTGAACATGTCCCTTTCAGCACTGAGGGAGAAGCTTCTAGAAGCAGAGCAGTCATTGCGCAACCTGGAGGACACACGCATGAGCCTGGAGAAGGACATCGCCGTCAAAACCAACAGCCTCTTCATCGACCGCCAGAAGTGCATGACCCACCGTGCCCACTACCCCACCATCCTCCGGCTGGCTGGCTATCAGTGACCCGGGATGGAGCCACTGAAGAGTGGCCCCACTGTCCTCGGCCAGATGTGGGCAGGGACCTGCCCCCCACCCCTCAAATAAAAAGCATGTTAGCTTTCCATTTGTGATGTGGGCTCTGAGTGGAGCCTTGGAAGGGGCAATTCCTTGTGCCCAGGGCAGGCCTGGTTACCACCTGTAGAGAGGGGTCAGCCAAGGATGGTAGAGACCCCACCTCCTTACTCAAGATGACCACGTGAGGCCAGGCCCCTCCCCAGCTCTGACCATAGCCCAGGCCTAGATGGTTCCTCTGCCCATCTGGGCCACTTGCAGGATGCTTCAGAGTAAGGGTCCCCTCTCATCTCACCGAAGCCACACCACTCATCACAGCCTCTGGTCGTTGCAACAATAACCTGCTCTTTGTCTTCTATGGGCCCTGGATGTTGTCATGGCAAGGCCAACAGGCTCTCCCCTCACCAGTGGGAGGGGAACATGGGGCAAAGGTGTCAGGACACACCGCTAGCCTGCCTCTTCCCTGAAGGACTCCACCCTGGGGGCTTCCAGCATCTGCGGTGCCTCAACACCCCTGGATGGTGCCAGGCCCCTGGGAAAACACATAAGACCTCTCCCTGCACCTGGCACAGGGCAGGCACCTGGGAAGGCAGACCCTGACCTGGGAGGAGGGAACATCGAGGTTCTGGAGGGCCTTCATGCCTAGCCACCTTGGTTACCTCTGGGGGGCCAGTCTCCTTGTCCAGCCCTCTTCTCAGCCAGCCAGTGAGTCAGGCCGGGGTGTAGCTGCAAGGAAACTGCAGAGCCCCTGCTGCCCAGCTGGCCCCATACCCCTCCGCACCCTGCGTCTACTTCTCCGGACAGAACTGGGCTCCCCAGGGAGGGCCAGGCACTTTGTGGGGAGGGGGGTGGCAGTGAGGCTCCCCTTGCTGTGCCTCCCCGCCAGCCCCTGCCCACCCTCGACCCCCTCTCCCTCCACCCGCTGCTGCCTCTTCCCCAATGGCAGCTCGCAGACAGGACTCTCAGGGACACTGCCATTAAGAGGCCCGAGATAATGGCTCCCGCTGCGCTGACTCCTGCCACTTAGACCCCATTACCACCCTGTGGCCAAGGCGGCATCCCCATCAGCACTGAGGGCCGCCCCGTGCAGGCCTCCTGAAGGGTGGCAGCTGATGAGAGCCCAGTGAGGGGCGCTGTTCGAAGCTCATTATTTCCAGAGCTTGGCGGTGACACCAGGCAGGGAGGGTGGCAGGCGCAGTCCCGGGGGGGCTGCCTGGTGGCTGGGCTTCGCTGTCTGCCATTCTCTGCCGGCCATCTGTGCGGCTGGAGATTGTGTCGCCCTGTGCAGATCACTGAGCAGGCCCTGGAGCTTCGCCATGGCTCCAGGCGACAAGTCAAATTCTCCGTGGGGCTTGGGGTGGGGATAGACAGCTATGTCCACCCCAGGCTGGCCAGTTGCTAACAGTAGAGATTCAGCCTCTGCAGACCCTTTGTGGGCGGCTGACCCCGTGGGGCCACAGCACCTGCCACCCTGCCGTTGTCACGGAGATGTCAGGCAGCATGTCCAAGTGATGGCTATTTCTGTCCAGAATCCTCGTCCTCCTGCCACCCGCTGAGTCACCTGTGGTGCTTGCTGGCCGCCCCCGCTCAGAGCCTGGCCTGCCTGCCTGCTGCAACAGTGCACCCAGCCCGGGGCCCAGAGGCCTGTGCTCAGCCCAGACCCACCCCAGCATGCAAGGCACATTTAACTCGCTGTGTCCTCCCCCAAGGGGGCTCGCAGTGAATGCCCACCTCCCTTCGTGGGGACTGCTCTGCCTGTTGGAATCAGGGAGTGGACAGCGGGAGGCATGGGGTCGGACCTCAGCCCCGCAGTTTGGTGAAGCTTCTGGCATCCTGAGGGCTGTGCTTCCCTCATGCCCATCTGGCACAGGGTCCACTCTCTTCACTTCTGGGCCCATGGGTGCCCACTTACAGGTGGGAAGTCAAAGCTCAGATGCAGGGAGCAGCAGAGCTTGGGCATCTGCCTGCCTCTGGGAGCCTCAGAGGTAACAGTTGTGTGGGCAGGGATGAGCCCCCAGCCTGCCCTGGGCCCATCGACTCCACAGGGACACCATGATGAGAGGCAGGGCCCTGGCCACTCATGGCCTGGAATGCCGCCTCGCCTGCCGAACTGCCTTGGGTCTCAGAGGCAGACCACAAGGCGCAGGGGCTGCAGGGGCTGCAGGGAGGTGAGTCAGCACTCAGGGCCTCCGGCTTCACACGCCCTCTGTCTGTGCCACCCTGTGCCTGCACCAGTGCCACCAGGTGAAGATGGCTTTCCCCGAAGGGAGTTGCAGGGCATTCTGGAGTGAGCTGTCATCTCTTGGGGGTGGGGCCAGTCTTGGAACTGGCTCCAGCTGGTGCAGCTCCTACCCACAGCCCTCACTGGTCCCACTCACCCTCAGCCAGCCACAAGAAGCCCCCCACAGGTGGGGCCACCTCAGTCTCCCTGTCCCCTCCCATTCATGCTACACCCTGGTCGTCAGTGAGGAGGGCCGGGGTGGGGAAGCTATGGAGAGAACTGGCCTGTGGCTATGCCTGGAACAGCAGAAATGGGTGAGTTGGCCCGAGCTGCCCGCAGCTGGCTTGTCTCCCAGGTCATGGCTGATGCCTGCCCTACACGTGGCCTGGCTGGGTGTGAGGGGGGTACACTTCCCAGGAATTGCATGTCCTCATGCCCACAGGCCAGGGCGCAGGGTTCTGTACTTGGGTCCCATACCCAGCTGTCCAGACTCAAAGCAGGGACCAGGCTAGGCCCCAGCGTGGGCTCATCTTTGGGTTCACGATGGACGAAGCCCTTGCCTGTCACCCCCTGGGGGGCCTTGTGAGTCATTCCCACTGGTGGGCATAACAGGGACAAAGCCCTTACCCACTGACAGGGTAGGCTGATGCTGAGCACCCCCAACAGGGTGCTGTAGCAGGCTTCTCCATCTGCTGAGCACCCTGACCTGGAGGAGCACAGGCAGGGCCATGGGCCTGCCTAGACACTGCTCCTCTGGGCTCCATCCACCGGCCCCAGCCCTCACTTCCCATCCAGAGACAGGAGGTTGTCACCATCACCAGCTGTCCCTGGTCTGTCCCACCCTACTCTGGCCTCTGTCCCCCTGATCAGTCTCCTCCCAGCTGCAACTCTGGCCTCTCCTGTTCTTCCCTAAATTACTGCACCCTAAATGGAGGAGGCGGCCAGCCCAAGGCACCATCCCCCAACCCACCAGTCCAGACCCCAGACTCCCAGGCCCACACCATACATGGCACAGGGCTGGCAGGAGGACCCTGGAGCCCTGGTGGCAAGGCTATGCAGGCCCTTTGGCAGGTGGCCAGCTGGCGGAGGAAGACCAGAGGCAGGCGGCAGGGCCTTATGAGCCTCCTGCAGGAACTCTGAAGCTGGCCGGAGGCCTGTTGGTCTTGGATGGCCCAGGGGAAGCCGTGGGCTCCTGGCCGGGGGATGGGGGGGCATGAAAAGGCTCTTTCACAGGCTGCTGGGGCAGTGACGCTGGAGACAGCCAGACAGGCAGCAGCACTGACCGTGAAATGGTAACAGGGAGCATGGGGGCTAGCCGGGTATTCATAGCCGCCCTGGGCAGGCTGGGCTTGCAGGCGTCTGTGTTCCTCCCAGACCCCAACAGGAGGGGGGCTCCAACCCAGGCTGTATTTGGGGCAGACCAGGCGGCTGGGATACCCAGGACCCCAGACTGCCGGTGGGACGAGGTGGGGGTTCCAGTGGCATAGGTGGGATTCCCTGGAGATACCCACTCTTGTCAGATTCCTCCATGGGAGGAATCCAAGGGGGTCTTGCAGGGTCTCCTGAGCTCCGGGGGTGGGGTGGGGCAGGGAGGAGAGAATGGGGTCCCATCTGTCAGGGAAGGTAAGCTTGAGAGTGGGTCTCAAACCCTCCGTGCAAGAGGAATGACCTTGCCCAGGACCGATGTTCTAGAGGGCTCCCTGGAGGAAGGTGCCTGGGTCTTTGTTCAGCAAGGCCAGGCTGCAAGGAGGAGCATGGATGACCCTCACCTCATACACCAACCTTTGGCTGAGCCTGAGCCTCCTAGGTGCAGCTTCTGGAGAGACCAGGACAGGCAGGACCCACTTGCCGGGGGTAAACTGAGGCCCAGGTGCACAAGGAGCTCACCTAGGGGCCCCAGTAACGGCTGGTTGCACTGGGAAGTGGTGCCCCTCCTGGCATGAATGGGCCAGGGGTCAGGGTGTCCCAGGGGAGGGTTTGAAGAGGTAGGAGGCCCAGGACTGGTGAGGGTTAAATACCATCTTTTCCACGACTGGGTGAAGGGTCACATGAGGTAGCCTCCCAAGTAGCCCTCCCTCTCTCCCCTGGGAGCACAGGACTGGGGTGCTGCCCTCTGCCCAGCCAGGCAGCAGGCAGAAACGGCCTCACATAGGCCCCTTCCAACCTGGGACCCAGGCCCAGCCTCAGGGGTTGGGGTACTGCCCTCCCTGGAAGCTGCCCCGCCCCAAGGGCTCTACAGGAGGGTGGGGTTTTGGAGGGCTGATTCCAAGCCCCCCTCTGCTGAGGCAGCTCCCATTGATCTGCCAGGTGTAGGGTCCCCAGCCATGAGGGCTTTGGGGACCAGGGCTCCCAGGCTGCAGGCAGTCAGGGTGCCTGCTACAGTGCAGAGTTAAGGCCCTGGGAAGGGTTGGGGCCTACAGCGGGAGCAGCCCCTTAGAAGCCTGAAAGTACCAGCTCAGCCCCTGGGTGGGGCTGCTGGGGCCACTTTGCTAAGGCCTCTGGAAGGGCAGGTATGAGCGGTCCCTTGTGCAGGCCCCTCAGATGGGTGGTGGCCCTGGTGGTCCTGCGGGAGGATTCTGAGGCCACAGCCAGGCCTGGGTGAAAGAGTGTGGGGCTCCATCAGTAATGTCTGTCAGGAGCGGGGCACTTAGAATCAGAGAAGGGCATGACAGGCCTTTGTCTGGGGCAGGACAAGGCTCTGGCCCTGCCCACTGCTGCACCTCGAGGCACCCCAGCTCTGTGACCCACGTAGGTCCCCTCTGCTGGCTCCCCAGAGAAGGGGGCACAGTTGGCTGCTATGGGGTCGGGGGGGGGGTGGGCGCTCAGCAGGGTGTCTCCTTCTCAGACGCCCTCCCCTTCTTTCCCCTCCACTCCCCATCTCCTAGGCTCTGGCCCAGATGGCAGCACCTGCCCTCCTGCTCCTCCTGGCGCTGCCTACCTGGACCAGGCTGGGGCTGCCCCAGTGGCCTGTGTGCCCTGCTGCCACCTGGCCTGGCCCCCAGCTGCCCCTGGCTCATCCACCCCTGGGAGTGACAGGGGGAAGTGGGTGCTGCTGCCCCACGTGTGGCCCACCATTGACTTCTTAATCCTCAAAGGTGAGTGTCACAGAGAGGTGGCCCATGCTGTGCCCTGCCTCACAGGGACACCCACACTGAGGGACATAGGAAAGAGGGGCCAGGAGAGCAGGCCAAAGCTCGGAGGCCCTGATTTATCAGAGTGGCTCTGGAAAGGCACCTGGGGCCTGGCTGGGCACAGCGAGACCTGGTTTCCTGCTCCCAACAGCCTCGTAAAGGCCGTCAGTGCCCTAGCCACCCCCTCACACAAGAGCAAGGTGGCCTGGGAGGGGGCTGTGAAGAGAGGGGACCTGAGTCTCCCTTCAATCTGTTTACCCACCCTGCATGGGCCCTCCCAGACCCAGCGCCTACCAGAGGTGGGGCAGGGAGGGCTGGGACCTCCCTGGGAAAAGGCAAGAGAGGCTGAGCTCAAGTGGGCACCGTCCTGGGGCTGGACAGCAGGCCACAGGAGGTTGGACTTGAGTAACAGCTTCCCAGCCCTATTGTCTTTCAGAGCCCAGCTCAGACCCTTCCTTGGGATGCTGCCTGGACTGTTGTCATTCCCACTGTTCTACTGACCCGACTCGATAGTCTGCATGGGCCCCAGAACAGCCACAACTTCGGGGTATGGCTCTGCATTGCCCTGCATGAGGGGTGGTTAGCCCCCATCGTACAGATGAGGAAGCAGAGGCTGGGGACGTGAGGTCCCTCACATTGCCAGGTGGTTCGCAAGTGGATCCCAAGTGGATCCCAAGCCTTGACCAGAGGCTTTTGCCCACTCCCCTGCAGGTGAGAAGGGTGAGACAGGAGTCAGAGGTCGCTCTGGGAGGAGCGGAAAGGAGGGCCCGCCAGGATCCCGGGGCCTCCAGGGTCACAAGGGCCAGAAGGGGCAGACGGGGCCGCGCAGCACCCCGTGCCAGCACAGCTCCTCCGCCTTCTCTGTGGGTTGGTGCAGGGGGCTGCACAGCGCTGAGGCCTCCCGGGCTGTGCCCTTCGACACAGAACTGGTGAACCTGCACGACGCCTTTGACCTGGTGTCTGGCTACTTCCTCCGCACGGTGCCTGGCGTGTACTTCCTGAGCCTCACCGTGCACACCTGGAATCACAAGGAGACCTACCTGCACATCATGTGCAACCGGCAGGCTGCCGCCGTGCTGTACGCGCAGCCCAGCGAGTGCAGCGTCATGCAGACCCAGAGCCTGCTGCTGCCACTGGCCTCAGGTGACACCATCTGGGTGCCATGTTCCAGCGTGACCAAGCCAGCGCCATCTACGGTGAGCATGGGGACCTCTACATCACCTTCAGCAGCCACCTAGTCAAGCCTGCCACCGAACTTTAGCTGCCTCTGAGAGACCCATGTGCTGCCTCCACCAGCCCTGGACGGCACCCACACCCCAGACACCCCAGCCTGGCCTCACCCTCACAAATGAGACCGATGCTGGCAGTGGTGGAGCTATGACTGTGTACACTGATTGAGCACCAATTGCATGCAGACACTGAGCCGAGTGGTGTGACAGGAGCAAGAGAGACTCTGGGCTGGTCTGCTGAGACAGGTACAGACCAAGGGTTCATACCAAACGGTTCCAGAGGGAGACCTGGGCACGCACAGGTGTGCAGCAAGCTGGGTGGGGTGTTTCTAGGTACTGTGGAGTTTGCCTCCTGGCTGAGCAATCATTTTGCTTATAAAGGGCTGTGCCAACACTACTGCCTTGGAGACATTTGCAAAGCACCTACTGGGTGCCAGGCCAGACACGGGAGGCCTGGAGTCAAGCACAGGTGTTAGTGATCTTGGAGCTGATTCTCAGGAACCGTGCTGGATTCCGTGGGTGTCAGAGGGTGGCAATTGGGAGGGGACTCAAATCTTTGGTGAACACAGAGTCCTGCTTGGGGGGGCTGATTTCCTGGGGCTCCCTAAGTTCCCTTGTTTGTCTGGAATGAGCTGTGTCAGGGAGGAAGACCATACCTTGATATGCACCAAAACTTGTGGGAGCCCCAGGGAGCCCTGGGGAGCCCCACACCTCACACTTAGAGGAACTGAAGTTGGGGCCTGGTGCCGAGGAGCCGACAGTGGGCCCCAGCCCAGCCCGGCAGGTGTGCGTGCAGGTGGAGCTTCCCACGCTCACTACACAGGAGGCCTTGGTCCACACGGCAGGTTGAAGCCATCAGGCTGTCCCACCCTGCAGTCCCCTCTGAGTCTGTTTCTTTCCCGCCATGTGTCTCCTGGCCATTCCTGAACCTTTTGCCCAGCCCCTCTGGCCCATCACTGCTGCCACCTCTGTGCAGCCACCCCTGGCATCTCCCCCTGTGGCTGCTCTGCCCTGAACAAGGGTTCTGGAGCAGTGAGCCTTCCAGGCCCTGGCAGGAGCAGCGTTTGGAATTGTCAGAGCCTGGGGTGCTAGCTGAGGTCCTGGGCCATGTGGAGGTGGCTGAAGTTGCAGGCTGGCTGGCTGAGCAGGAGATGCCAGAGTCCTACAAAGAGGGTCCTGAGGCCACCGGCTGGTGGCAGCCCCAAGCCCCTTTCTCCCAACAATGTGCCAGGAGCAGGCTGCCTACCAAGTGGTATGGGGGCTGGACAGGCACAGGCCTCCCTCTGTCCTTACCCACCTTCAGGGCCCAGGGCCTGCAGGGGGCCTGGCCTGACTGGTGTTCCCCTCTTCCCACCCCCACCAGGACCCCAGCCCATCATGAAACGAACCTCACGTGCATCCGGCCCTGGGGCTGGGGAGCTTCCTCAGGACAATGACCAGCTGATGGGGGAGGCTAGAAAGGAGTGGGGACGCGCACCTCCAGTGCCTGCAGTGAGAGGGGGATGCAGTAGGAACACGGTAGCCGCCGGAACCCCCACCGCCACCATGCAGCTCAGTTATTCCATAGGAACACAAACCCTTGAGCTGAGGTTGGTCCAGGAGCCTGTCCACCCACTGATGCACGGGGAACCGAGGGAGGGGACAGGGTCACAAAGGCCCAGACAAGTGCAGAAATGGAGGCCTGCAGGGTCTGAGGGACCCTCAGGGTATGCAGCACTCAGAGCTGGCACTCCATTGACGGGACTGTCTCTGCTCAGTGTGGCCTGGACAGAGGGCTGCTGTCCTTGCAGGGCCTGTCTGCAAGCACAGGGGCCCTCTGCCAGCTGCCTGCCCTGAAGCCTGGGCCTGCAGCCTCCTGAGCAGTGGGCACATCTCAGCATAGCATGGACCCTGCCTGCACCTGTCCACTTATGCCTGCTCATGGCCTGGACCATGAGGGCTGTGCAGGTGTGACCTTGGGGGCTACAACCTCAGGCCAGCACTGGGCGATGAAGGCGGGGCTCCCGCAGTCCCAGGCATGAAGCCCTCACGTCGCACATTCAGGCCTGCAGCTCCGCAGGGAAGCAGACCTGGGTGGGGAGGTGATTCCAAACCCCCAGTGCCAGCCCAGCCCCGCCCCCTGCAATCACCACTGGGTCTTGGATTCAGACAAAATAGGACCCTGCCCTGGAAAAGCCACAGACAAGGTCAGGACAGGCAAGTGTCTGTGCCCTGAGACTCAGCACCTCAGGGGACTCAGAGGGGGACCCTTGACCCTGGAACCTCGAGGCTGGACCAAGCCCTCCACGATACACAGCAGGTAGTAACAAGGCTCCTTGCAGCCGAGGACGAGCAGCAGAACGCTGCGGGCTGGTGGAGCCAGGCTCCACTAGAGGCAGGAGGGCTGAGAGGGGCCAGGGATGCTGAGCTGGGCTGAGCCTCAGGCTGCACTTTGGCCCTTTGGCCTGTGTTGTTTTATGGGTGGGATAGCTGGAAACGCCCAGGGCACCTGGCAACCTGTGGGCACATCAGAAGCTACTGCTAATGGGCAACACAGTGGCAGGGAGAGTTCTGCTGTAGAGATAATGGTGTCTGGATAGGAACAGGCATCTGTGGGGGAACTGGAAGGACCCTGGCCTCCCTCAGTCCTCCGAGACCCTGGACTCCCCTCCCACCCTGACCAGGAACCCCAGACCCTCTGTGTGCTGTGGGCCAGCCTGGCCCGGAGGGCCCAGCAGGGAAGCCCCTGTCTGCCGGCCCCAAACAAAGCCCGTACTCTTTCCAGCCAGCCTGCTGCTGAGGGCCCCAGAGCAGCAGGGGTGGGGCCTAGACCACCGGGCGAGGAGCTGCCCCATGCAGGGGAAGCCTGAGGCCGGCAGCCACTCTGCCTCCTCTAATCTCAGGGCCTGAACCCCGCCGTCAGAGCGGCCTGGGCAGGCAGGTGCTGGGGTGGCCTGGCCAAGCTTGGAGGGGCAGGCCCTGCTTCAAGCTGCCAACTCAGGAGGCCAGAGTAGGTCAGGCCATGAAGGGCATCTGACCACCTCCAAGTGCCAAAGCTGCCTCATCCTCAGAGAATAGGGCTGGTGTGGAAGCAAGTCCCTACTGTGGCCAAGCCCCACTGAGAGGTGCACGCTAGGAGATGGGCCAGAGGACAGGGCCGGAGAGTCTAGGATGAGAAGGTGGTGCCGGCACCACCCTCACACCCTCTGGGCTTGTTTATTAAAAATAGACACACATACAGCGACTGAGCACTGTGGGACAGGATGAGGCAAACTCACCCTCTCTGCAAGGTGGTCAGGGACGCCCTTGGTTAGAGGCCAGACATGAAAGCCAGTGAGGCTGGCTGCTGCCCTGACCACTGAGGGGATACCAGGGGAATCCACCACAGTCAGAGTGGCAGGCGGAAGCCCCCGCTGTGTGGCTCGGTGGTGATCTGGAATGAACACGCTTGTGCCCAGAGAAAAAAGCTGGAAAAGCGAATATAGGAGCAGCCCTGCAACTTTCTCTGGAGAGATGGGATCCTGTCTGGGGGCCAATTTACCCATATTAGGTTTATCGTTCAGTGAAATTCCAATAAAACATTCATTTAAAAAATTTAGGTGAAATTCATATACCAAAATTTACCATTTTAAAGTGAGCAATTTCAGTGGCTTTTGCACTTTCCCAATGTTGCACGACTACCACCTCTACGTCCAGAATATTCGCAGGATCCACAAAGAAACCCCATTAGCAGTCGCCCCAAAACCCCTCCCCCAGCCTCTCTCCCTGTGCATGCAAATGTAGAGGAAGAGACCCCCTTAGAAAGGGCATCAGCCCCCACCCCAGGCAGGAGTCAGGGGAGGGAGGTTTGCCCAGGTGCAGCCCCAGCCCCCCACGCCCCCACTGCTCAGAGGGTGCCCTCTGACCTCCATCAGCACACACCTGGCAGACGCACAGCTGCAACCTCATCTCCAGATGCAGTGCAGAGCCTGCAGGAGGAGTGGGAAGGTGCGCCTGGCACCAGGAGGAGCAGGATGCCCGGAGCAGGGTGAGAGCCCCAAGACAGGGAGGGGGGCCCTCCTCAGGCTCCCAGGCAGTCACAGGACCTTCGAGGTAAGGCTCCCACCTGGGCAGGGCCCTCATCATTCCGTGTCACTCAGTTATTCATTCAACAAAACACCCTTCAGAGCTATGGTAGCTAGACCAGCCCTCAGGAGCCAGGATGGCATCGGCCAGTCTACAGAGGGCAGGCAGTGCCCTTGGCCTCAATGGAAGGGAGGTGGCAGTTGGGCTTGGGGAGGAAACTCTGCCCCCCAGGCCAGGTGGAGGAGGGGTGGATCGTGGATCCAGCTGTCTGTCCAGGTCCCGATCTCCATCCAGCCCTGAGATCCATGGTTCTGCAGGAGCCCTGATAAGTGACCAGAGAAGATCCTATTTTCAATGTCATTCAATCACTCTGGCACCCCCTAAGGACATCACAGACCGCAGTGGCCCCAGGTTCCTGTGGTAAGTCTTTCCTGATGCCCCCTTTTCCTCCGTTTGTTGCTCTGCCCCAGGCCTCCTGAGGGGGTGGGCCTTCCCGACCCCTGCTCAGGACTCCACCCCAGGCTCCCAACATCGGTGTGCTGATGGGGGTTGGGCTGGGAACGCAGCTTCAACCAACCCCAGGGCAGGCTGGCCTTGGTCTCCTTCATCTTGGGGTTACAGCACCTTCCCTGTCTGAGGGGGTTAGGCTGCCACTGCACCACACTCCCACCTTGTGCCCTGCCCTGCTGGGCAAACAGCCCCCTCCTGCCTCTGTACCCCATCCCAGGGCAACCTCATCTGCCCCTGGGGGCCGGATTTCCTGAGCAAGGTCATTGTGGAAGCCACCGGAGCCAATAAAACCCATCGATGCAGAGGGAGAGCCCATAAAACAGGCCACTGTTCCCAGAGGGTATGTGCTCTGTACCACCCCACCCATCCCACTCAAGGCAGGGACTGGGACCTGCAAGCAGTGTGGTGGCTCTGGGGCCCCCCAGCTGTCCCCAGCCTGTGCTAAGTGCGGGAGGGCTGCAGCCAGGCCAAGCCCTATCCCCAGGTCCATCCCCATTGCCCCTCTGGCTCCTGGGGCTCATGCGCCCCCTGGGGCACTCCTGCTCTGTCCATGACAGGCCTCGGGGAGGGTCCTTATTCCCTCCCACTCAGTGGCCCACCCTCGCCTGAACATTGGTGTCTGTCTGCAGTGGCCACCTCTTCCCAGCTCCCATACAGACCCAGGGTCCATGGGCTGCACCGAATCCCCTGGAACATTCCACAGGCTCCTCCACCCACTGGGTCCACCAGGCCCCGGGGCGTGAGCACACATATGTCACGCACATACAGGCACATGTGCACACACACACTCACACCCCGTTCAGGCAGGACCAGCTCAGGGTGCTGCTGGCCACCTGTCCTCCCCACGTGGGCATGCTCAGCTGGCACGGCCTGGGGAGGGAGCTCTCACACTGGAATCGGTTGGGAGAAATTGATCTGGGCAGAGATTTCCGAGCCATCTGCTCACTCCCAGAGTCATTCTGAGGGCTGCACTTTGCACTCAGATTCAAGGGGAGGCCTGGCCGAGGGGGGCGGGCAGCAGGGTGGATCAACCTCAGTTTCTCCTGGGGCACCTACCCCTCCCCAGGATGCTGGTCCCCAGGAAAGGCTTTAACCACCAGCTCCCAGCGACTCCAGTCTCAGGTTCTGTGGGCCCCATGCGGAGGAGCTGCCCTTGCTCTCTGGAACTGAGCCCAGGAGCAGCAGAGACAGCCTGGATGCCTCGAGGCAGCCAGCCAAGGGCCGGGGCCCCCAACAAGCTCCTCCCCGATCCGTGGAGGCCAAGTTCAGATCCGGTCCCCCCCAGGAAGTGAGCAGAGTTCCCCTGCCCAGCCCAAGGCAAATGCACACCAATTCTTTTCACCCCTATTGTTTACACCTTCCACCACGACATCTTCTAAGCTCCCACTGATCCCTCTGGCTGAGTGTTTGCCCACCTCCTCCTGTCCACGCGCTCTGATTTGCACTGGCTTCTTGGCTCCAGGGACAATGTTTGCTTTGGGAAGGAGTCAAACATTTATTCTCTAATTTATTCAGGAGAGTGGTTTTTGAACTCTAGAGTCCTCATTACACCACTGTTTCCAAGGTTTGGCCTCTGCCTGGGGTCAGTGGCAAGTCCCAGGGCTTTCTCCTCCCAGCACGGCTCCCTCACTCCCTGTGCCCACCTGAGGGTTGGGGTCCTGCTCTGGGCTGCAGATTAAGCTCAGGGGAGGTGCATTCATCAGGGCTGTCCCAGGCAGGGCTCTGCAGGTTGAGTCAGCCCCTGTGCCCTGGACCTTTCTGTCCAGTTCTGGGTAGAGGCCCACAGCCCTCAGGCACCTTCTCTGGGACCCAGCTATGGACCTGGGGTGCTGGGAGTTGCTGGCATTTCTGGAGGGTAGACGGGACCACTCCAGTCTAGGGGACACAGAAATTCCTGGCATCTGTTGGCGTTTGCATCCACCCACATAGCCTTTTCCAGCCGGCTGCTATTTGCACTGAGAGGCCGCTCCCCACATGGCTGTCTGGATATTTCTCTTCTGCTTTCATCTCTGCTCCCTCTCCAGCCCAGAGGCCCTGTGGAAAACAGGGGAGGTAACTCTATGTTCCCGTGTCCTCACCTG
Source organism: Tonatia bakeri (assembly GCA_004024845.1). Classification (NCBI taxonomy): domain Eukaryota; kingdom Metazoa; phylum Chordata; class Mammalia; order Chiroptera; family Phyllostomidae; genus Tonatia; species Tonatia bakeri. The sequence goes on from PVIA01001997.1 coordinate 122,057, forward strand.
CCCCCTTCCCAGGACAGCCTCTCCCGGTGACCCAGGCCCCCAGCATGGAGCCCCTTTGAACACCTGTGCTCCTACCCCTTCACCCAGAAACCTGGGGGCTGACTCTTCACCCCCAAGCTCAGCTCCTCACTCTCCCTTCCCACTTGCCGCCTTCCCCGCCCACTCTGCCCACAGAACCCACAGTCCGCATTCTTCGTTCCCCTCACCAGGGGACTGCGGCTAAGAGGGAGGGAGATGGACCAGCAGGGGTGGGCCAGCACCCTCTCTCACTGCCCTGGGGGCATTTGCAGCTTCTGTTCCTCACACACCTGCCATGTCTAAAGTCAACAAGCTCCCAGCTGCCAGGAGCCAGGGGGCACAGGTCAGAGCCTAGCACATTTGGAGTCTTTAATTTCACAGTGTGGCACTTGGCGCTGATCAGGTGGCACAGGGCTGACTCGAGGAGGGACACACGTGGCAAGAGGGCGAGGGCTGGGTGGGTGGTCACTAGCTCACACTAATGGCCACTCCCTTGATCTGGGAGGCTGACACAGGCTGGGGCAGGACCGGAAGGTTGAGATGCCCTGACCATTGCCTGGGACCCCTGGGCCGCTCCCGCCCCCTCCCACCCAAGACCCCAGAACTCCTGCCTGCGCAACAAGGACAGACAGGTGGAAGTGGCAGCTCATCACTGCAAAGCCACCTACAGCCTCACTCCAGGCAGCTGCCCTCACCCCGTGGAGAGTGTTCAGGCTGCTGGGGAGCACCTCAGCGGGTCCCCGAATCTCAGGGGAAGGCTTGGCCCCGCGACAACTCCCACCAGAGGCCCTCACAGTTTACTGGTCTGCATGAGCCCATTGGCCTCGGGGCTGCGTGCGGCCAGAGTGGCCTCCTGTAGTTGGCTGCTCTTCTCGGGCCGTGGCTCCACGGCATCCACATCCTCAGTGCCATAGCCCTTTCGGAAGCACAAAACCTTCCGGAAGCTCTGGCGGAAGTTGTCAGAGAGGAAGCCGTAGAGCACAGGATTGGCGCAGCTGTTGGCATAGGACAGGATGACCACGAAGAAGTAGGCACCCGCGGCGGCGGGCTCCTCGGGCAGGACGACGGCCAGGTTGACGATGTTGACGATGAAGAAGGGCAGCCAGCAGCCCACGAACACCAGCACCACCACCACCACCATGCGCGTCACCTTGCGCTCTGAGCGCCGCCTCGTGGAGCCCACACGCACGCCCGAGGCCTTCACCTTCACCACGATGAGCAGGTAGCACAGGCAGATGACCAGCAGCGGCCCGAAGAAGCCCAGCACAGATGTGTAGATGATGAAGACGGCGCCCCACAGACCCACGGGCTCTGGCCAGCTGAGATTGCAGGTGTCCCAGCCCTCCTGGATGTCCGCGAAGACCACCAGTGGCAGAGACATGAGCAGGGAGAAGGCCCAGACTGCAGCGCTGGCCAGCTTGGCCACTCGTGGGCGGCGCCACCGCGTGGAGCGGATGGGGTGGACGACGGCCAGGTAGCGGTCCACGCTCATGACGGTCAGGCAGAAGATGCTGGTGAACTGGTTGATGCCGTCCAGCGTCATGACCAGGCGGCACAGCACAGGGCCGAAGGGCCAGTAGGAGACAGCATTCTGCGTGGCCAGGAAGGGCAGCCCCAGCATGAGGAGCACATCAGCCACCGCCAGGTTGAGGATGTAGATGTTGGTGACGGTCTTCATCTTGGCGTGGCGCAGCACCACGTAGATGACCAGCGCATTGCCGCCCAGCCCCACCGCACACACCAGCAGGTAGAGCACCGGCACCACCACGGCTCGGGCCCCCGGCGAGGGCGCCAGTCCTGCCACCGTCCCATTCTCGTCACCTCCACTGGTCTGCCACACAGTGGCCGTGGAGGAGGTATTCCAGCTGGCTGGTCTGGAGGTGGGGAACAGAGGCTCCATGGCCACCGAGGGCAGAACACTGTCCTTTCTGCAGCAGAAGAAGGGAGGATGCGGGCAATTAATGGGACAGCCAGGCACTTCCTCCCCACCCCCCAGGAGGCACAGGATTACCCTAGTCGTAGGGTAAACACGATTATCCATGTGCGACTTGGCCGGGAATCACATTAAGCAAATTGTTTGGAAAACCAGCCCAGAGAAGAAGGAGCAAGGGGACAGCAGCCTGAGTTGAGACACCGACATGTCTGTTGGTACTGCAGTGGCTTGTAGAGACCTGACCACTCTTGTATCCCCCACCTACCCAGGGTGGTCCCCCGGTTGGCCACAGCCACCCTCCTGTCTGAGGCCAGCGCTGTCTCACTGCAGCGTCACTATTCCCACCTCATGGGTAAAGGACTAAGTATGGCAGGTGTCACTTAGTCAGGGATCCCCAGGGAGCCTCCCCAGGGTCAGGAGGAATAATTAGCAGGCCAAGATGTAGGCTGAGCACTGAGGTCCTTCACTTCCAAGATGCCACCAGGAAGTGCAGCAACACCCACTGAGCCCTGCTCTCCTGTGTGACCCCAAAGCCGGACTCTGGGTGACCTCCCATAACCAGCAGGAGGGTGCCAGGCCTTTCTCAGGGCACAGAGCTAGACCTCAGGCTGCAGAGGCTTTGCTGGTGTCCACTGGTTCCCACGAACACCATCTCCTGGTGAGTGGCACCTGTGTCACCCCCACAGAGTCCCAGCCATGTGGCCCCAGAGCAGTTGGTCTCCCTGCCCCCCACAGCTGTCAGCCAGCCCGCTCACTGCAGCGTGAATGTTCCCTGGGCCTGAGGGAAGGACCTGAGAAACTGCTGCATGACACACTGTCACCACAGCGGGATGGCTCGCTCCACGTGCTCTGTGGTGGGGCCCATTGCCTCCACAATTGTGGCAGCATTTCTCTGGAAGGGTCTTCCACACACACTGGACACAAGGGGACACACAGTGGGCAAAGCAATTGCGGCTGATGACAGCCCTCACCTCAGGCCAGGAGGAATGCCTGTGTGTGCACACACGCGTGTGTGTGGGAGAGAGGCTGGGTGCTGGGAGAGCGGGTTGGAAGGAGAGAGTGTAGCTGTGAGTGTGGGATTTTACAGAGACAGGGCTGAGGCAAAGATGGGAAACGTTAACACCTGACGTCCAAGGTGATGGGCCTGCACGTATTGGTTATAGAGATTTTGTACTTTTCTCTGTGTTTGAAATAGTTTATAAAAATAGTGATGCTCGCCCTAGCTGGTGTGGTTCAGTGGATTGAGCACAGGCCTGTGAACCAAAGCATTGCTGGTTCAATTCCCGGTCAGGTCACATGCCTGGGTTGCAGGCCAGGTCCCCAGTGTGAGGTGTGTGAGAAGCAACCACACACTGATGTTTCTCTCACTCTCTTTCTCCCTCCCTTCCCCCTCTCTCTAAAAATAAATAAATAAAGTCTTTTAAAAAATGGTGATGCTCAAGAGAAAATAAGCACCTCCACTGGCAGGAGGGAGAGAAGAAAGGGGACACAGGTGTGACTGGTGCCTCGAGCCCCCAGGGGATGGGGGGTTAGCAAAGGGGCCCGGGCAAGGTCCTGAAAGGGGCTGAAAGGGGTGGTGATGACCCATCCAGGGCCACTCAGGCCAGCCGCTCCCTAGAGCCCTGCGCAGCTGACCCACAGTGCCCCCGAGTCATCTTGGAGCACAGGATGCGCAGAGCGGCTGCTGGTCCTGCGCTGGGGGAGGCCACTGAAGCCCGATGGGCAAGTGCTGGGCAGGGCGAGCCCAGAACACTGACAGCAACAGAGAGAAACCCTTTGCCCCTGTGGGCAGCACACTGGAACTGAGGTTGGCCCGGCAGATGCATTTCAGGTTAATAACATTATAACCTAACAAGCATGTCCAAGATATGTTCAATATGTTTAGGATCCTCAATTAAGCATGGATAAAAACAGCGTGAAATAAATCTGGCTTCTGTTTAAGAAGTAAATGAACAGGTATGTATTTTTGAAAATTATAACTCTTGGGCATGAAAAATCACCATTTGGGAAAAAACTGTACCGGTCTGGACACAGTTGGAGAGAGAATCAGCGAACCAGAAAGGGAGCCCAGGGGGTTCCTCAGAGCACGGTGTGTTGGAGAGGGGGCAGCAGGGGCTCTGAGCCCTGGGAGGGGCACGGGGCCACTATCCAGACAGGAAACCTGGGCACCTGTGGAGCTGACCCACAACAAGGGCCTGTTCAGAAGCACAAACCTGTCCCAAACAGAGTGGAGTAAACATAAAATAGCATCGCAGTCAACGTAGAGAGCATGAGGAACAGGGAGAAAATCCTAAAGAGTGTCAGCGGGGAGACAAGAGGAAACCCACGAGGAGTGGGGACTGGGACGGGCTCCGCAGCTGCAGGAGCTGCAGGCACTGTGTGGAGAGGACAGCTGTCACCCGAATTCCTTGCCAGGAGGGGAAAGACACATTTTCTGCTTGTGCTGAATTTGCTGCTCCTGGTGCTGAACACCCCCTGCTGGGTGTTGTGACTTGGTGAGAGGCATGTGACAAAGACTCTCTTCAAAAAAGGCAAAAGTATGATGTTTGAGGACAATTGCATTTCAAGACAAAGAGGCCCCTTGAGCAGCGCCCAAGCCCTGAGGTAGCAGGGGTGCTGTCAGGTTGGGAGAGCCTGCACCCCCCCGGGGTGTGCCCATCTGGGAGGAGGATCTCTCTCGCCCCAGAGAAGGGCTGCCTGCAGGCTCACTCCTGCAAGAGGGGAGTTGGCCTACTCCTCATGCTGGACGCATGGAGGCCCTTCCTCGCATGTAAAGAAATGCCCAAAGAGTTTTAGGCCCATTCTGCATGGGACCCAAGCGGGTACGGTGGGGAGATGGAGCCCTCCAGAGGGGCTCTGTTCACCCATGGTCACCTCCAGAGGGGGCAGGGGCTCAGGTGCACCTAGGGTCTGGGCTTGCAGGCATGCTGTGGCTGAATGTGCCTTTGATTCTAAATCAGACACATGCCGTGTCTTCATGGAGCTCTCAGCTGCCCTGAGGTTGCTTTCAGGTGCTCAGGCTGCCCTGAACCCAAAGTGGGCAGAGCAGGCTGCCAGCCCCTGCCACCCTCCCAAGCACCCCATCCTGTGTTAGACTCAAGAGTGGTGCAGAGCAAAATTAGGCCACTATTACTGTGCCTGCCTCTTGGAACATAATTTCACAGAGCTATTATTCAGAAGTGGCAATCTTAGTCACATAAATTACACACTCAAGGGAAAATTGCCTCCGGAGCCCTTTCCCCTATGGGTGAGGAGTCAAGGTGGGGGGCTGTGGAATTGACCATGAGCTGATGCTGGGGCCTTTCTGACTCAGAGCCCCACCAGGAAGGGACCATTCACCCACTGATGTGGCATAGGTAACAAAACCCCACACTGCAGCCCCGGCCATAGTATACCCCACACACTGGCTGAGTGATCGTGGGGAAGTCACGCCACTTCTCTGAGCCCTGGCTCCTGCCACAAGCAACTCCTAGAAAACACAATCTGGCTGAACAGACCAAATAAGTTCAGGTGCGCAAGATGCTGCCTGCTGTGGATGGCACACAGGGGGTTCTCCATAACCCAGCATCTCCTCCCCAACATCAGGGAATGTGTCTGTCCAGGGCTCCTTGGAGAAGAGGGCAGAGCCTACCCTGGGGGCTGGGGGCAGAGATGGGCCTTGGGGCTCAAGTGCTCCAGGACCGAGCTAGGTCCAGCCTGTGCCTCTCCAGCCTCTCCCAGCTAGCCTAGCATGCAGTCAGCGGGAGAGAGCCGCACCCTCCACCAGGGCGGCTGCAGAGTGGAGAGGACGCCGCGAACACTGCCAGGTTTCCTCTCAGAGCCCCCACCTCCCTTGGGGGGCAGCAGATCCACAGGTGCTGTTCCCACTGATTTGGAGCAGGGCAAATGTGGGGCATCCTGGGTAAGAGGACGGGCCCCAGCACCATCTGAGGGCCCCACCCAGGCCTGTCTCCTCCAGCACAAGCTTTCCCACCTCTGCCTTGTCTTGCTGAGGGGGGCACTCCTGCCCTCCCCCAAACACGCACACTCTGTCCCAGGGCAGCCTGCGGTGGGGGCCCAGATTCCATCCCCGTAGAAGGGGCAGTGAGCTGGATGCGGGTGGGCTTGGGGTGCACCGACGGGGTGGCCTACCAGTGGAGCCCCTCAAAAGGGTCTTTACACAGGACAGGACGTTTCCGGGACCACATTCTGTCGACAGCACACTTTATTGGAAACCCTGGTCATCGTTTTACCAGAAACCAATGGTGGGTCATCATCATTGGTGCTATCCACCACCTTCCTCCTGGGAAGCTCCCAGTCCTTCCCCCAGTGGCTGACTGTCCCCAGGAAGCTGTTCTCCTCAGAAGAGGACGACCTGCAGCCAGAACTCTCTGGAACTTGGAGCATCATGAGCTCCAGGCTCTCACCCTTGCTGAGGACCCCAGGCTGGAGGGCGGGGCGGGGGCGGGGGTGGGGCCAAGCAGGTGGGCAGATAGGGGCCCACCTGGTCCCCGGGTAGGAAGATGGCACACAGGCGGACTTCCAGGGCACATGCTCCCCCATGGGACAGGGCAGGAGGACTCCGGAGCGCAGGTGCCTAGCCCTGGAGAAGCCGGTGCCCCATTTGCAGCTGGCAGGCGCGGCACTCGCCCTCCCCGCCAGGCCGGGGTGAAGCGCTTGCCTGCAATTAATTTTCCCGTCTCTGGCTGCCTCCCGTCAGAAGAATGGTGAACCCACCTCCACGACTGACCTCCTGTGCCGCCCCCCCTCGCACCCGTTGGCTCCCACTCCCTCTGCAGCTCCTGCTCCCTGCATTCTGCTCTCTCACCCACCGCCCAGCCACAGCCTCGAGCAAGCACTCCCCAGCTGCACCGCAGCCCATCCTCCCCAGCCCCAGGGCGAGCCCCCGCCGGGAGGTTGGGCAGGCAGAAGCTTTGGTGGGCAGTCTCCTGGGGCTTTCCGACCTGACCCTGGCATACCAGGTCCGAGGCCAGCGGAAGGCGAGGGTGTGGGGAGTGAGGGAGTGAGTGGGGATGGAGGGGCTGTGACTGGGAAGGAGGGACCCACCGCCGGTGCAGCGAGTGCACAGGGGTGCCTGCGAGAGAGGCCGAGCCACAGGCAGTGGTGGGGGGTGGGGGTGGGGGGAGGAGGATCCTAGGCGCAAGGTAGTGACACCCCCAGAGAGGATAAGTGAGGGTGCGGGTAAGGGGACCCCACCCCCACCGGGGGCTTGGGATGCTGGAGCAAGGCAAAGGAGGAGCAGGGGCTGGGCACTCACCAGTGGGGTGCCCTCTGGCCAGCGGGAGCCCAGTGCCTGCTGCTGCACGCTGGGGCTCAGGGCTTGGGGCTCCGGCAGAGGCAGGGGGGCGGGGCATGCGGGGCGGCAAGCAAGGTGGTTGAGCTGATGGTGTAGGGATGGGTATGGGGTTGCGGGGTGAGGCTGGGGGCAGGCACTAAGCTCTCTGCGATACCAAGCCCGGTCTATCCGTCCATCTGTCCATGCTCCTTCCCCAAGCCTTTGCATGTTAGCCTATAGCCCTTGTCCCTTGGGCAGTTACTAAGGTGACAGTGTGCTCCCACCTCATTGTCTTCTGTCCTCACTGGCTTAGACCAGAGTTGGGGCAGGGTGGTGGTCCTGTCTGAAGCAGGAGCTGTAGGGGGTCCTAGTGGCATCCTTCTAAAAGTCTGAGGAGTGTTGGAGAGGGGCCTTCCCTCAGGGAGAAGTGCTCTGATGGACTGGGCAGGGTTGCTCCAGAGATGGGCTTCAGGACCACAGCTGAGGTGGCACAGCTGGCTGTTGGTTTGGGGACTCCCAGGATGCTCTGTGGGATCCTCCTGTAGCAAACATCAGAGTCAGGCTCATTAAAACACACACTCCTGGTCTCATGCCCAAGGTTGCTCACTCAGGGCAGCAGGCCTGAGAATCTGCATCTCTGAAGTTTCAGGTGACACCTGTGCAGCTTCTGGTGGGGACCCCATTCTGAGAGCCAGGGGCTCTACCCCATGTCATTGGTGGTGCTGCTGCACTAGGCAGAGAGCTGGGTGGGCACCTGGACAGACCCACGCCTGATTCAGCGCCCAGATCACAGAGGCCAGCCACTGGCCAAAGGATATGAGGCACTCCCAGGACCCCCACAGTGTGAGGACCCTCACCCAAGGGGAAGCAGGACAGCCACATGCCGCGTACCGACAGCAGGAAGTGGAGTGGCAGCGGCCCTCTATGTGGAGTGCTGGCCTGTCCCTCAGGGAGGCTGTTTGCCTGGACCACCTCTTTTCTTCTTCATGCTCTTCTGAGATTTTATATTTTCCACAAGAAGCATTTTCTACAATTGAGAAAAAGCTCTTAGAGAACCAAGGAGGCCATCCTGGAGGTGAGTGCTTTTTTTTTTGCCAGCTCCATGTAGGGACACTGGGCTGCTCCCTGGAGCACAAAATAAACCCTCAGCCATACTCAGAAACGTGTACTCAGGTACAGTGGCAAAATAGAGGAAAAGTGGAGACTATACAAAGTGAGATGAAAGAAAATACACAGGGAATCAACAGTGATGGGAAGGAAATCGAGACTCAAATCAATGGCTTGGAGCAGAAGGAAGAAATAAACATTCGACCAGAACAGAATGAAGAAACAAGAATTCAAAAAATTAGGAGTGGCTTAGGAACTTTACATGTTTCAGCATCCAAATCACACGGGTACCAGAAGAAGAGGAGGAAGAGCAAGAAATTGAAAACTTATTAGAAAACATAATAAGAACTTCCCTAATCTGGCAAAGGAAATAGACTGCCAAGAAGTCCAGGAAACTCAGAGAGTCCCAAAGAAGCTGGTTGGACCCCAGGAAGCACACATCAAGGCACATCATAATTACATTAGCCAAGGTTAAAGAGAAAGAGAGAATTTTAAAAGCAGCAAGAGGAAAGGAGACAGCTACCTACAAAGGAGTTCCCATCAGACTGTCAGCTGATTTCTCAAAAGAAACCTTACAGGCAAGAAGGGGCTGGAAAGAAGTATTCAAAGTCATGAAAGGCGAGGGCCCACATCCAAGATTACTCTATCTAGCAAAGCTTTCATTTAGAATGGAAGGGCAGATAAAGTGCTTTCCAGATAAGGTCAAGTCAAAGGAGTTCATCATCACCAAGCCCTTATTATATGAAATGTTAAAGGGACTTACCTAAGAAAAAAGATGATCAAAACTATGAACAGTAAAATGACAACAAACTCACAACTGTCAACAATTGAACCTAAAACAAAAACAAACTAAGCAAACAACTAGAACAGGAACAGAATCACAGAAATGGAGATCACATGGAGGGTTATCAGAGGGAAGGGGGAGAGAGGGGGAACAGGTACAGGGAATAAGAAGCATAAATGGTGGGTACAAAATAGACAGGGGGAGGTTAAGCATAGTATGGGAAATGGAGAAGCCAAAGAACTTATATGTATGACCCATGGACATGAACTAAGGTCCAGTGGGGTGGGGGATGCTAGTAGAAGGGGGGTGCACGGTGGAGGGGAATAAAGGGCAGAAAAAAATGGGATAATTATAATAGCATAATCAATAAAATAGATTTAAGAAAAGAACCTCATGCTCAGGAAGCCACCAAGCCTCCACCACCCCAACCCAGTCCATGTCCTTGTTGTCCCCCAGCTCCCCAAGCAGACTGCACAGACCCCACCCCTATGGACCTGAGGCCAGGACCCAGCCAAGGTCAAGAGGAGTGAGAGAGTAGAAAACCAGCCCCTGGGGCTGCAGCCCCGCCCCTGCAGCGCCCCCCCCCCCAGCCTCTCCACTGGAAAGGAGCCCCACTGGCCTTGGCCTTCAGAGAAGCAGCTGCCAACTTGGCCACCACAAGGAGGCTGATATTTTTCTTGGTGTCCTGCACAGAATAGCAGCCACAGTAGGCTAGGCTGCCCTGGCCACCCAGGACCTGTTCAAAGTTTGCACTTAAGCAGGCACGGTTCCTGCCGAGGTTCAGATGTCCCTGTGGGCTGGCACAGGAGGCCTTTGGGCCTGGTGGGCAGCCATGTGGGAGGAGCTGGCAGGCCAGGGCCCGACTGCATGTCCTGCGTGGCTTGCCAGCTGGGAGGCAGTCTGCGTGTGCACATGCCTGTGGCCCGTCGTACAGCCAGCAGATACACACCGACCCTCTTGGATGCTCTTAGGCGGGAGACACACAGCTCCTGCCATTCCCAGGTGCCCAGCCTAAATTGGATGAGGCAGACACCACTGTGGACTAAATAGGCAAGACCTGTTCCAGGAGCTCCGGAGTGGCACACAAAAGAATTTTTAGCAGATATATTTTTTAGAGGTTTCATTTATTCATTTTTTAGAGAGGGGGAAGGGAGAGAGAAAGAGAGAGACAGAAACATCCATGTGTGGTTGCCTCTCATGTGCCCCTGAATGGGGACCTGGCCCACAACCCGGGCATATGTCCTGACTGGGAATCCAACCGGTGACCCTTTGGTTCACAGGCTGGTGCTCAGTCCACTGAGCCACACCAGCCAGGGCTAACAGAGGTACTTTTAGATGGTCATAAATACTGTGCGCAGAGAAGGGTAATGAGAAAGAGAGAGCCATGGGGACAGCAAGGCTGGGGACAGCCTCTTACTGAGGGCCCTGACTCCACTGAGGGTGGCTGGGTGAGGAAGACTCATCAGAGGCAAGAGCGGTGCAGAGTCCCTGTGGCAGCAAGGAGCTTGGTGTGCTCAGGTGGCTTCACAGGTGGGCCGCAGGGCAGGCCGCGGGAAAGGGAGCAGAACGGTAGGGCCAGGCCGAGCAGGGGGTGCAGCCTGATCTCAAGAGCGGACAAGGGGAGGGCCTTGGGGGTCTGAGTACCTGTGCCCTACAAACACCATTCCGGCCTGAGTGGTCAGCTGTGTCCTCCACATGCACAGAGCTCAGGGTGTCTCCAGGGCGGGCGTGGGGAGCATGTGGAGGCCCTCACGGCCATCTGGTGGCCCACCTGTGGGCTGTGTTCCATGAGTTCTGGCCCCCAGGGCTCATGCCATCTTGCTCTACACAGGGTCTCTTCCCTGCACGTGTCTGCCGGGACTCTCTCACTGGGGAAGCTCCTAAGTTCCTGCAAGAAGACAACCTGGATGTGTAGGAGGCCGATTGCCCAGGGCACCCCCAACCAGTGGGGGGACAGGAGCCAGCATTTGCCCAGCCCCATTTTTCTGGGGGCTGATTCTGGGAGGCAGCATGTCCTGGCGGATTAAGCTGTATGCAGTTCCATACCCTGCCCTGTCTCACACTCCCCACTCCTTCCTCCTGCTTCCTGGGGTCACTGCCCGAATGGTATCCCCAGACTGAGGCTCTGCTTCTGGGACTGCCCGGGTGAGGCAGGAGAGTGAGCTGGCTACGTAGCCCCCAGGCAGCAGGTAGGGTGGGGAAGCCTGGGGTGCACACCTAAGTCAGGTGCTGTGCTGGCCCAGTTCCCACCAGCTGGACCCGGAGGCCCCCATCAAGTGCCAGGGCCCCCTGAGTAACCTCTGCGATCCCACCATTCCGGAGGCACAGAGTCCTGAATGGGAGTCAGTGCCCTGTGCACAGCAAGGTCATGGCCCTGTGGGTGGGTGGATGCTTGCCCAGGATCAGACTGGGGCAGCCCAACACCCTAATACCTAGGTGGTCTCACCTGGGCCCTCCTTGACAAAGGAAAGAAAGTGCCCAGACAGGTGGCCTGTCCACTCTGAGATCACCTTCTGTTGCTCGTGCTTCTGGCAAGAGCCCCCTTGCCTCTCAGCCCTGGGTCTGAGCCCCAGGAGGATCAGGGGAGGTGATACCTGGGGACACCGCAGAAGTCACTCCAGCACTGGTGGTGAGGAGGGCAAGGATCAGCAGCAGCCAGAGCCATGGCAACTGGTCAGTGGCCCAATGGACTCCCCAGGGATGACCCCTGGGACCCTTATGTGGGCACCCCACACAAGCTGTGAGTGTTTTCATGGCTTTATGGTCCCCTTTTTCCAGAGGCTGAGGCCAGTGGCTGCTGGACGCAAAGTCTGCCCCTTCCACCACCGCCTCCAGCCACTTTGGCCCCCGCCCATGCCAGGCTCAGCCACGGCTGCTGGGGCTCCTACGATTATTCAAAAGCGGCAGAGTCCGACTCCAGTTCACCTGGAGACACCCAGAGGCCCCCCTGCCTGTGTCCCCAGGGAGGTGCCCGAGCTGGGGCGGGCCCTGTCAGCTGCAAGGCACTCTCTGTCCTCTGGCCAGGCTGGTCCTCCCTCCGCCCCATGGCTGGGCCATGCTGCCTCTCACCATGGAGCCTTTGCCCTGGCTGTGCCCCTGCCTGGTGCACCCCACCCCCTTTCTCATTTAATTCATCTGTCAATTTGCATGCCCCTTCCTCTAGGAAGCTTCCCTGGCTGCCTCACATGGGTTATTTGGTCCCTTGGCCACCCACTGCTCCCGGACGACATCCCTTTGGCCATGTCAGTCCTGGCTGCAGAGGGCGTGAATGCTGGTGAGTGAGTGTCTGCCACCCACCGACTGCCCTGTAAACACCCCTGTGGACTCACGGGAGGCAAGAGCTTTCTGCAGGTGCCTGAGCCCCTGGGCGCCTGGTGGAGATGGGGCTGACCCCCCAGCCATGCTCTTAGGCTTCAGTGGGCACCTCCTTACAACAGAGGCACGTTAGAATGCAGCTTCACAGGCCGCTCAGCCTTCAGAACGGGGGGCGAGCGTGCTGCGAGGTTTCACAGGGGCTTACAGAGGATCACACTGGACTGGGCACCAGTCAGGAGCAGGGATGCAGTGGGGACCAGAGACCCAGCCCACGGTAAAGAGGCCACGAACCTGGCTCAGCTGGGGAGGCAGGAGGGGAAAAGCAGGAACTTAGATGGACTGAGTCCACCAGACTCGGCACCTGCACCATCACCCCCATCACTGGGACCCCACCTGGCCCCGCCCCTTCCAAAATAGCTCTTCCCTCACTGGCAGGTTGTACTACCCAGGTGAGGCATCAGATCTGTCCTGAGCATCCTGATTGGCTCATCTGGGGAGCCAGCCTATACCATCTTGGCCCCACCCCTTGCCTAGAGAAGGAAGTGGAGTCTGTCAGGCCAGTGCCTCTCAGGTGTGCGCACCCCAGTGACTCTCTCCTGCACACTCCAGAATGTCAAGACAGCAGGAGCCCAGTGGCCCAACCTTTCGGCAGAGAGCATGTGCCAGCAGACACGGGGCTGGGGAAGGAAGAGGGAGAGGCCAGACACCAGGTGTCTGGAACACTAGACCCCTCCCCACCCTGCAGCCTGGGGGTGGGAGAGGCAAGTCCTAGATCTTCATTTGGAAATGGGGAAACTGAGGCTCAGAGAGGAAGGAGCTGGACTGAGCCCAGAGCAAAGGTGGGCTGAACCTGAGTCTCTGGACACCCAGCTGGGACCACCCAGCCCAGGAGGGGACAGGCATAAGCTGTCCTGTTCTGGGTGGACTGGGGTGTTCTGGGTATGGCTGTGCAGCTGCACTGGGACCTTCCTCAGCCTAGAAGGAGAGTCCCTGGAGGCCAGGCCGGGCTTCTGCTCTGCTCTGCTAGAGCCCTCTAGTGTGACTATGCAGCACCCGCATGAGGTGGGGCTGATCTTCCCCACCTCCCCACAGACTGGGCGGCTGGTCCTCAGGGGCTTCAGGCTCACCTGGGCAGGGTGGGGAAAGCAGCTGAGGCCTGTCCTCGAAAGCAACTAGGCCGTTTCCAGGGCTGCCCCATGTGTGTGCGAGACGCTGGCCGCCCAGTGCCGCTGGCACGGACTCAGCAGCAGGTGTGAGAGCAGGATGCGAGAGGGAAAAGGGAGGCAGCAAGCTTCCAAAACTGGCTGTGACATGGAGAGGGGCTGCTGATGCACATGCGGCCGGTGCCACTGCCCCGCAGAGACTCACCAAGGGCCTGCCCCGAACCTGAGCTGATCTGAGGGGACAGATGTGCAAGTGCTGCCCTCCTGGGCATACAGACAAGGTACAGAGAGGCCACCCCTTTTCCTGAGGACACTGGGAGCAGGCGACAGAGGTATCATCCAACCATGCCTGCACACACCCCGTCTAAGGACACTGTATCCCATGGGCCTGGGCCTCTCTGGGGAAGTGGCCAGGAGGCAGCTGCAGAACGTCAGATGTGGCAGACAGAGTCGTGACTCCTGGACCCAGTGCATGCTGCAGGAGTCAGGGGGTCCCACAGGCCTTGACTGGGTTGGTGGGTCTGCAGGTATCCATCTTCATCATCCCGAATCCCCAGGAGGCAGGACAGGAGATGCTCAGGGCAGATGGCTGAGAGGGGAGGAGCCCCAGGCCCAGAGGGAAGCTGTGCGGCAGGGCCCTTCTGCCAGGGGCCTGGGGTGACCACTGGGGATAAGAGACTGGACATACAAACAAACAGAGGCCAGCAATATATGACAAGGGGACTGTGACTCAATGTGCCACAACCGGCCCAGGACGCTAGACCAGAGCCTCTGCCCAGAATGGTCAGGACTTGGTTAGCAATGGCCACTGGTTTGTGTTGTCCCTGCTTCTAACCCAGGACCAGCCTGGGGAAGCCGAACATGCTTCCCAAACGCACCCCACGGGGCCCCGGTGCCCGGGGGTCCCTGCTGCAGTGGGCCCTCCTCCACCCCAGCGCCTCCCCTCCCCAGCCCAGTGCCCTGTCTCTGTCACAGGTGCTAGCGTGGCCGGCCAGGCCAGAGCAAACTCTGAGGAACACCCTCTCTGCTCTCGGGCGGGTCACATGCAGCTGGTTAGTCAGTCAGTGGCCCAGGACACCACCCCAACTGGCGATTGGCAGGTGAAGTGGCTTCCTGTAGGAGGTGTCTCCAAGGCCTGACTGAGCCCCTCCCTGTCAGACCCACAGCTGTCCCCAGGGAGGCAGTGTCAGAATTAAGTTGTGGGACTCCCAGCTGGCGCCTGAGAATTGCCTGATGGGTGGACACATCTGGTGTTGGAAGTGAAACACGGAGCGGACTCCAAGTGCAGTGCTGCAGCAGAGAAGCCGTTTCCCACACCGCACATTTCCCACACCGCCCTGGGCCCTCGCTAGGCTGGACGCGCTGACGTGGCCACCTTAATATGCCTCAGAAGTTGAGTTTGTACCAGTGTTTTAAAGGCGACATCTGTTGGCGCAGCAGCAGGCAGATGGGGAGATGCGTGCAATGCGCAAGTCAGCCACACCCTCGAGCACGTGGCAGCCCTGAGGCCACCCCTGGGCGCACGACGCTGGCGGAGCCACCACACAGGGAACTCAGCAAGGCCGGCTAAGGTCTAAGGGGCCCTGGGGCCTCCATGACACAGGACCACACGCTGGGGGCTCCACACCACGGGAAGGTAGTCTCTCTCGAAGTCTGGAGGCCGAAAGTCTAGAATCACGGTGATGACCGGCCTCGCTCCCTCCCAAGGCCCTGAGGGACAATCTGTTCCGGCCTCTTCCTGTGCCTGGTGTTGGGGCAACTCCAGCTGCGGCCACATCATTCCACCCTCCGCCTGCCTCCTCACACGGCCGTCTCCTCTGTGTCTGTGTGTCTCTCTGCGTCCTCTCCTTATAAGGACACCAGCCATTGGTTGTAGGGCCCCTAAAACCCAGGGTGGTTTTGCCTTGAGACCCTTAATTACACGGGCAAAGGTCTTATTTCCAAATAAGGTCACATCCCGAGGATCCCAGCAAACACGACCTTTTGGGGCACTCTTCAGCCAGTGCACTGGTGAGGGTGTTAGTCTGCAGCTGAGTGAAGAGGGCGGGCGGGCAGGCAGCTGACAGCAGGGCCCCAAGCTCTCTGAACCAGAACGTGCAGGAAGCAGGCCGTGGTGTTCTCAGAAGCACACGTGACCAGGGACCCTGTCACTTCCTTTGCTACTTATGTTACTTCCTGCGGGAGCCAATTACACCGAAATGGTGTCGCAGCACGGTGCCTGTCCCCAGTCCTTCTGCGCCGAGGCCGAGAGCTGCCGAGTGTGTGCACGAAGGAGTGAAACTGGAACAGCTGCATCAGATTTGCGCCACGTTTTCCCTAATCTGGTAACAAAGTACACACATATCTACCACCCGTGAAACACAAATTGGGCAATTTGGGTGATTTTACTGATGAGCGAAATGCTCTTATAGCTGCACTTACAGCTGGCACTGCACAGTAGAGATGAATGTTGAAATTCATGCTCCTGATTTAAATCTTTAATGTCTCTTTGCTTAGAACAACATTAAGCAGTCAAATGAAGACACTACATGTTGGGAGAGACTGCAGAAGACAGGAAGGACTTGTCTATTGTAGCACAGCTAACGGCACTTCCCCCCTGATTTTTCCTGAACAAGGGGCCCTGCGATCTCATCTTGCACAGGGTCCACAAATTGTGTAGCCAGTCAGTGAGAGGAAGAAGAGAAAGCGGGAGAGGATCCTGGAGCAGGAAGGATGAACAGAGGACGGAGGGAAGACGCAGATGCATCTCCCAGCCTGGGCCCGGCCTGGTTGGGGCAGGCTCTTGGCACACGAAACAGTGGTTTAGCAAGAGCTAGCCTTCCCTGCAAACCAAAACAAGCAAGTGAGCAGAAGATTTAGGCCCAAAGCAGGCTGCACACACACCCCTTCAACACGCCCACTGCCCCTGCCCAGTTCACAGGCTCTGTCTGGGGTGGGCCTGGTGCCAGTGGACATGAGCCACAGGGTGGCCCTGCACCACCTTTCTCCCTGCACCGTGTCCTCGACTCCCAGTGACCCAGCTGTGATGTCACGTCACCCACAGCCTGGGTTATCTGAGGAGACAGTGGATCAGGAGTGACCATCCCTCTCTTGCAAGTTGGTGGCCTCAGCTAGACCTTGGCAAGAGAGCAGAGCTGTCAGCGACGGTTCTGCACCAATCAGGTGGGCTGGCCGTGGCCCGCAGCAGGTATGACCTATGCCTGCTCCTTGAGGGGCTGGGCTGAAGTTAATCTCTGCCTCCACTTGGAGCCCCTGGATGGGAAACAAGAACGGTGCCTCCCCACACGGCCCTGGCTCCTCCCCTGCCCTTAAGGACACCGCGGAGCCTGTCAGCCCAGCCTGTCGGGAAGTGCTTCAGTCAGGTGCAATTTAACAAGCCAGTGCAGGGCAGCTGTGAGCAGTCAGCTCAGCTGATTGCCAGAGTGACTTGGGGGCACTTGGGGGCAGTGATGAGGTGCAAGCTCTGGCTCTAAGGCGACAACACTCAGGCTTGGCCTTGGTCGGGGACCGGAGAGGAAGAGGCCTGGTCGGGGTGCCAGGATGGAGCCTGGGGTGGGGGCTCCCACGGACACCTCCATGGCCAGCCTGCAGTGGCCTGGTTGCAGCATGAAATCCAGGAACCGACCCTTGTCTTTTCTTTTCTAATCAACAGATTTTATGTTGTAGCGCAGTTTTAGGCTCACACAAGATGAGGCAGCTAGGATGTGGTTCGCATGTGCCCCTCCCCCCACACTCTGCACGACACCTTTGTCACCATCGCTGTCACAGCAATAGAGACACCACTGACGCACTGCTACTAGCGGCAGTCCACGGTTCACGCTGGGCTCCCCAACGGAGGCACGCACCCTTCCGGCCTGGGTGACATCACGCCGGGCCCTTCGCTGCAGCATCACACAGAGCGGTGCGGCTGCCCTGAAACCTGTGCTCCACCCACTCCCCCCCAACCCCCGTCCGGCACCCCCATGCTCTTGCTGTCTCCATAGTTTCTCCTTTCCCAGGATGTCGTAGTGTGGGAATCAGCTGGGAGGTAGCCTTTCAGACTGGCATCTTCCACTCAGACAATAATTTCCCCTAATCCATGGTTTCCATTTCCCAGCCAGTTGCAATCCAAAAATATTAAATGGAAAATTCCAAAAATAAACAATTCACCATTTTTAAACTGTGCTCCCTAGTCACACTGGGCCCAGAAACCAAGGGGAAATATGTCAGCTTTCTGCACAGCACAGCCCTACCACCTCCTCCAGGAAGCCCTCCTCCTAGAGTTCAGTGGCCATCATAGGTTCTTGAGTGTTCAAGGGCCTGGCACACAGCAGGGCCCTGCCTGGCTGCATGATGTTCCTCTATAATTCACATCTACCCGGAACCTTAGAAAGTGACCTTATTTGGGAACAGAGATTTGCGGATGTAGTTAAGCGAAGGATGTAAAGATGAAATCTCCCTGGATTCAGAGTGGGCCCTAAACCCAATGACTGATGTCCTTAGAAGAACACGGGAAGAGATGCAGACGCAGAGGAGAGGCCATGTGAAGGCAGAGCAGAGATCGGGGTGATTCGGCCGTGAGCCAAGGAACATCCAGAGCCCCAGCAGCTGGAGGAGGCAGGAAGGACCCTCCCCTGGAGTCTGAGGGGGGCGGGGCCCTGCAACACCTTCATCTCCGCCTGCCTTCCAGACCATGGGAAGATGCACTTCCGGCATGGTGAGCCACCAGGCTTGTGACCTTCTGTTCTGGTGGCCCCAGGATACCAGCACAGGCTCAGTCCTTACAGGCCCCCTCCCTCCCTTTCTTCCTGTTGCCCCCCGGAGCCCCTCATCCTGGGTGAGTCCCATGTGCTTTCCCAGAGCTCTGGAAGTTCATCTGAGTCTCTTAATTTCCCAGTTAGAGGCAAATCAAAGAAGCTCATTGATTTGTGCTTGATTTGTCCACATCGATCAACTTTTCCATCAGTTAAAAAGTCCGTTTTGGTCACTGGATGCCCCTGGAAAGCTCTTTTCTAATATGTGAGAATTTAGTGATTGACCAATGTATATCATTCCATTTGATAGCCAAATGGCATTTGGAGACAGAATTCCTCAGTGGAGAAAAAGTCATTACTCAGTCAGGACAAGACTGCAGAACTGGGCGGTGCTCTGCCTTCGTGGTGAAGCCTGGTGTTTGGGGTTCAGGGGACAGTGACAGTGGGGACACCGGTGCCCCCGGCTCACCTCATCACAGTGTTCCAGCCCCAGGGGAGGAGTGACCGACAGGGCTCTGGAGCACCTCACCCTCAGGGACCAGACGGCGAGCTCCAGTGAAGGTAGGCTGCTCACCGAGGGCAGCACCGCTGCATCCAGGGAGCGCGGGGGCCAGGTGGGGAACTCACTCTGCACCCGAGGACGAGGGCCCAGCATCACCAGAACTTCTGGTTTTCTCCAGAGCAGTAGCTGTATAGGCATGGTCTGACTCACGTGTGCTGTCAGTGAACCCAAGTGACACATATCCAGGGGACGGGCCCCGTGGGGCCCCCAGAGCCTCCCCGTGGGGCCCCCAGAGCCTCCCCATGTGTCCTTGTCTTGCCCTTGAGCAGGGGTTAAGACTTTCTTCTAAGTCAGCTGGCCTGGGGAGACATGCTGCCTATTGGCCTGCTTCAGTAGCCTCATCTCCCCGGACACCCCAGTACCTAGCCAGGCAGCCTGGTCCTTAGAGGTGTAGCTGAGGGGCCCCGGCTTTGCTCTGACCAGCTGGGGACCCCGGACAGTGGCCCACCCTGGGCCTCTGCTTCCTTATCTAGAAAGCGGGAATAGTAAACCCAGTAAGAATGAACAATGATGATACCAGCTTGACTGGGCTCCTGTGCCCACTTGGCATGGCCCTAGTGCCCGTGGCTCACTCACATGCGTGCTGGTGCCCCGTGCAGGCCTGGGTGGCCGTGGCTGACAACTACAGTCACGGGAGCTTAAGTAAAAGCAGTGACCCTCTGTGAGGTGGGTAGGCCTCACTCAAGCTTTGGAGGCGTCAGAGCAAAACAGGCTTCCTGTCGGAGAGGGAATGCAGGGAATCACCGCAGCGTCAAAGGCCACACCACAGGGATACTGCCCTCTGGACTCAGGCTCAGGTCACAAGTACCCTGGGGCCCCAGAGAGGCCACAGACATATCCCGCCCCCAGGCCCTGGAAGGGATGGGCCCCAGGAGAACGAGTGGCTAATGGGGAGAGCCACCCTGCAGCTGGCAGGTCCAGGTGACAATGACCCAGCTTTGTGCCCAGCCAGGCCCGAGTCTCCGATGAGTTCCACCCACTGAGGCCACAGCCTCTTAACCGGTAACTAACGTTTGGCCAAATCCAACCAGAACCCGAGTGGTGACCACTGGCCCCAGATGGTGGCCAGCGGGCCAGGGTCCAGCTGCCTTGTGACGTCTCAGGGGCTGGAGTGGGGGTGGGGAACTCCCAGATGGACCCCGGCTTTCCCCCGACCACAACAAAGACCAACAGGCGCCCAGTGGGGCTCTGGGCCTGAGTGCCATTCCTGAATCTCAGTCACCCCTGTGCCGAAGGGGCTGCACACCTGTTCACAGCCACCTGTGTCATGTTCCCACAGCTGCTGTAACAAAGGGCCATAAATTGAGGCTGGAACAGTGGGAATCTATTCTCTCAGTTCTGGAAGCTAGAAATCAAAATTGACGTGTGGGCAGACCTGTGGGGGAGGCTCCCTCCTGCCCCCGTCCTGGTAGCTGTGTCACCTGGAGTCATCTCCACCTCTGTCGTCACATGGCCATCTCTCCCTCCTTCTCAGGGCACCAGTCATTGGACTGGGGCCCACCCTGCTCCGGTGTGATTGTGACTTACCTTGATCACACCCACAAGGACTTTATGTCCATGTAAGGTTACTGGGACGAGGCCTCAGGCATCTCTTTCTGGGAGCAGAATCCAGCACCGCCCCCCACCAGCCTCTGAGCAGCAGGGCCTCCGGCTGCAGTGACCACTGGGCTACGATGCTCATCCGCAAGCTCCGCCCCGGGGCTTGGGGCTGGTCCTTCCACCCTGCTGAGGGGACCACCCGGCACACAAGGGGGGAAGTGAAGACAGAGTCCGGGAGTGGGGCCGTGTCCACCCACCCCGTGTGCTAAGCTGCTGGGCTCCGTGGAGACTGCTCCGAGGGTGCTCCCAAGGGAAGAGGTAATCTTTGAGATGCCCCCCGAGTGCCAGGCCAGCTTCCTTGTCCACTCAGAAAGTCAGACCTTGGACTGGTGATCCAGAGTGACTGATGTCAGCTCTGGGTCCCAGTGGGGCACCCGGAGGGCTCCTGTGTGTGGTCGGCAGAGTCCCTGGACACTGATAAACAATTCATTGGCAATCAGCTCTGTGAGCCTCTCAGCAGCTTCCTTGAGGCATTTAAGAGCCATTGTCTCTAACTTTGTTAGGGGGAACTTGGCCCAGAGGTGGCCTCGTGTAGGTGGGGCTGAGGACAGCAACAGTCATGCACCCTCTGCCGGACACACCCCTGTCTGCGCCAGCTTTAGAACCCTCCCCTCTCAGGGACTCAGGCCTTGGGAGGGGCTCCTGGCTGAGAAGTAGTCACCCGTATCACCAGGCCACCTCGCCCCTCACCCCAAGCCCCTGGTGGTGAGACTGAGCAGCTGCCACGAGGATGAGGACGTCGCCGCGTCCCCTCCCTAGACAAACAGGGCAGAGGCCAGTGTTCAGAGTCCACAGCGTCCTCTCTTGGGGCTCAGCCTTGACCCCCTTCCCTTCAGACCAGGCCATCAGGGGAGTGGGTGGGCCCGGAGGTCAGAGCTAAGATGGGGGGCGCGGCTCAGGCTCAGGTGAAAGTGTTCAGAGCCGTCAAGAACCTCAGAGGCCCAGCCTGTGCTTCTGTGTGGATCTGTAGAGCGTCAGGTTGACATTGTGATAATTAGCTGAAAAGACAAATTAAGTCATTTAGCCAGGAACAAATTAGAGGCTCTCAACGTAGCTGGTAGGAAAGTGGGGTGCACTTCGTCTGAGCCGAGATGATGAAACGAGAGGGAAGGGGAGGGGTGCGGACGCATGGGCTAAAGGGCCCCTCCGACCTCCATTCTCTCTACCCCCAACCCCTCACGCAATTCATCTGGGGGGTGCAGGGTGTTCACATCCCTTCGCCCCTCCTCTGCCTCCAACCTCCCCTGGAAGGTCCTCTTCCTGGGACCCTGTGTTCTCTCTGGGTTCCTATATCTGTCCTGGACCTCAAGTCATAGATGACCCCCGAGCTCTCCCTTTCCTCCCAACACTTTCCTCCCTGACTGGACCCCACCTGGGCCGTGAGGCAGGGGACAGCAGGAGGGAAGGCAACAAGGCCACTCAGGACTCACTTCCTTCTCTGGGGTTTCTGGGAGGAGCCAGCTCCCTCCCTGCCCCTCCTGGAGGGGAACTGACATCCCTGCTTATATAATCAGGGGGTGCCAGAGCCAGGGTCTTATGCCTGCACCATGGGGCCCCTTGGGAGGGACTGCCCCTCCTGCTCCTGCCTGCTCCATTGGTCCTCCCTCCACCACGTCCCCATTGCTCCCCTGCCAGGCCCTAACCCTGGGGAACACGTCACGGAGCTGAGTGGGAGGTGGGGCGGGGGCAGTCCAATCACCCATCTGCTGGTCTCTGGTGACATCTGCCGAGCACCACAGTCATTGCGGAGCAGAGGGGCTGGGGTTGGGGGCACCCAAGGTGAGGACAAAGGGGAGGCTGGGTGGCACGACCACCCCCTGCCACAGTCCTCCCTGAATGCGGCGATGGCAGGGTTAGGAGAAGGCAGCCCCAGGGACCCCTTTGCCCCTCATGGTCCATCCCAGGACCTTACAGCTCAAGTCCATGAACAAAGCTCAGTGCCCTGCAGCCCCATCCACAGCTTGGCTCACAGCTCTGCCCAGGGCCTGGATTCCCAGCAGCTCTTGCTGTGTGGTCTCAGCTGGTCACTCAACCTCTCTGAGCCTCAGTGTCCTCATTGGCAACATGGGGTCATAACGACTATCCCTCCTGTCCACTCCTCCAGAAGTTTCCAGGAGAATTCTGCCCTAGGCCTGCCTCCTGTCTCCTCTCAGAACTCCTGAGGTCTATGCTGGGGCCCCTCGGCTGGACAGCCCCTCCCTAGGGCTCCCACAGTGCCTCTCGCTGCCCCACAGCCTCTGTGGGCTAGCTAGTCTCTTGGGCATCAATGGTGAGAGCCTCAGGTTCTCCCCCAACCTGGTTCTGGTGGTGCAGACAGGACAGGAGAAGAGGACGTGAGGCCTTCCTCAAGGAGGTCACTCCTCTGCCCACCCCTATGGGACCAGCTCACCATTCCTCCATGAAGGACTGGGGGCCTGGTCGAATGGTTTCTGGGCACACCCATGTGACAGGCCCTGGGCCATTCATACCCAGCACAGCCATCCCAAGGCCAGAGGGTGTGGAACACGGCTCCTGCCCAGGTGGCCCTGGGGACCACTCCTAAGGCCCCCACCCTTCTCAGGTTTCCTTCTGACCCTGAGACCCTTGTCTCAAAGCCTGATTTGGGGACCCCTGCTGAGCCAACCACATCTTGGTCCCCTCCTCCACCTCAGCCTCCTAAACCTGCCCCTAACAAGGTAAGAGTTCAGAACCCTCTCTGATCCTGTGTTCTCAGTGGACCACAGCACAGCGCCACCCAGAGGCTCCCAGATCCCTGGAACCCCATCAGCCTCTGAGAATCACTGGAAACACAGCAGGCACTTGCCGCTGGGGGGCGCCAGCAGTTCACAAATGCTCTGACACAACTGCGAAAGGTGGGGAAGAAGATTGTGAGGTATGGGGGGGGGGGGGGGGGGGGTCCAGCCCCAGCTGAGACCTGAGGATTTAGGGAAGCAGATGTTCTTGCTGTGCCTCCTCCCCAACTGATGGCTAGGATTTCCCATGTCGGATTGAGAACATGGGGTTTCAGGCCAAGACCCAGGTCTGGCCAACTGCCCTGGCCTGACTTAGGGCCTAGAGAAGCTGGGTTGCCGACTGGGCTCTGGCAGGGGGCTGCGGTGACCCACGTGGTGTGCTGGGCCCTCCTGCAGCCCCAACCTGGTCCACCCTCCGCTGGCTTTGCTGCCTGGGCCGGTGGCCAGTGCAGCTGCCCCACAACCTCTGGCAGCAGCTGGTGGGCGACCTGCTGTGCCCGGTAGCGTGGCGGGTGGACTTCGCTTAGCTATTCCGGCCACACCTGCCACAGCAGCTGGTTCAAAATCCCCAAATCCTGCAGACTGGCCCTGCTGTGCCAAGCCAGGGAGTCCTCGGTCCTGATGGTTGGCCTGTCCTTTGCTGAACTGGCTGTCGGGGACTGAGGCCAGGCAGGCAGGTAGACCCTGGGGTGGCAGGGGCTTCAGGCAGGCCGAGCTCTGTTGACCCCGGACCCCTGGGGGGCGGCGTGTCCCTGCTGCTGGAGTGAACCAGGAGAGCCTGCAGGCTCACTTCTCACAGAGTCAGAGTGACTTTCACCCAGGTCCCACCGCCCAGCCTCCTCAGACCAGGAGGAGAGGGAGTCTGGGCATCATCCCTGTGCAGTCACACAGCCACCGGGAAGCCCCAGTTGGTGGTCATCGGGGTCCCTGTTGCAGGGTGGAGGGGCACAGAGCTGTGGAGGCCCCTCGGCTAGCTGTCTGTGTCTGGGCTGCTGCCAGGCCTGAGGCGAGGCGCTGTTCCCTGCCTGCTCTCTCGGGGCGCCCACACAGAGCCTGGGTGGGGGTGAGTGCTGCCCTGACTCCCAAGACCTCAGGCTGCAGGGAGCAGGACAGGCACCCACAGGAGTAACTTTACGAGACTGTAGGTCCACACCGTGCCACACCAGCACTCCACCACTCTGCAAGCATTCACAGAGCACCTGCCATGGGCCTGTGGTCCTGGCACACACCACTTGGGTGCAGCCACTCCAGGCCCCCACCCCCTCCCTGCAACGACCCTCATCGAGGCCACATAGCACCCACTTTTCTCTGACCTGCCGAACCTCCACGCGGCTCCAGGAGGCTGTTCCTGTCAGGAGATGTCAGCCTTCCGGGGGGTTGGGGGAGCATCTGGGTGTCACTGAGCTGCCCAGGGGGGTAATCTGGAGCTGGGGACACAGTAGTCATTAAGCAGAGATTCGGAGCTGACTAGGGGAGGCTGGGCATCATTCCTACGAGCAGCATGACCCCCAAGAGCGGGGGAAGCACCACAAGTTGCATCTGTGTGGCCTTCCATCCAGGGGAGCACTAGTGCCACCCCTGGGGGCCAGAGGCCAGGCGGGGGCCCTGTGCTCTCCCTCAAGCCCTCTCTCCCCTCCCAGTCCTCTCTCCTCTCCTTCCTCCCTTGTTCCCCAAGCATCTGCAGCCCCTGTAACTGATCCTCAAGCAGGGCCAGCCTGGGCTCTGGGCTCTCCTGGCTCTGGAGCCTCCGGCCCAGCTGTTGCTGGGGAGGCCATGTCTGTCCTGGGGACCAACAGCTGCAGGCCCGGAAGCTCCCCACCCACCCCAGAGCAGGTGTGCCCCCACGGCCCAACCCAGCCTACCAAGGGCCTGTCCCAGGGGTATGGGACTGGTCCTCATTGCTCAACTTGGTGTGGGGGGCTAGGACTGGCATTCAGGGTCCTCAAGCTTGTGGCAGCAGAAGCCAGGCACCCTGTGGCCAGCTTGTGGGCAAGGTCACCCAAGTGCTCACTGCAGCCACTGCCAAAAAGGGCCCCTGCCACCAGCTACACTCATCGGACTCTGTGAGGCTGGTAGTGTAGACCTGGACAGGGTGCCTTGTCCGAGGTCCCCAGGACAGGGGCCAGGAAGGTCAGCTGCCCCAAGGAACACAGAGCATCCTCACTCCCAGCCCCCTGAGTGGGCAGCACTGAGCCCAGGGAGCCCACTCCCAACCCCGCCCAGACAGCCTGGGTCCGGCCCCACATGCTCCCCACCCACCGGGCCCTGGCACCCAGTGTCTCCCCTGACCTTGTCCCTACCATCCACTCTGATTCCAGGAGAGGGGGCCCTAAGCTGTCAAGACCACTTGTGAACATTTGTCAAGGAGTGTTCCCCCCTCAGGGTGCCTCCAACAGGTGCCGGGCCCTGCTCCATGTAGCACGGCTGCACGCTTCCCAAGCTGTCTTCCGCAGTCACCACGAGAGGGGCTGAACCTTCAAACCAGGGACCACCCTGAGTGCCCTCTCCCCCTACCTTGTGCCAGCTCTGGGCCCTGACTCCACTGTGGCTTCTGCACTTGCTTCCCAGCCTTGGGTGCCCTCCCTGGGCCCAACACTCTAGACCCATGCTTTCTCTCTGGCCCTGGGAGCCCCTCCCTCATCGGTGCTGGGTCCAGCACCAGTGCAGCCTCTGAGGACAGGGAGCAGGTCCCAGTTAGGACACAGGGCATGGGAGGGCCAGCTGGGGGGCCCCTGAGAGCAACTGACCCACTTAGAGGGGACAGGTTGCAAATCCGGGAGGAGGCTCACCTGACGGGCGCGTGTGAGCCAGGCTGGCTTCCCCTTGCTGCCTGTACTGGGCTGAATGGTGCCCCCCCCAATTCATGTCCCCCCGGACCCCCACTTACTTATAGATGGGATTAAGTTAAGATGAGGTCAGACTGGGTTAGAGTAGGCACTAAATGCAGTGACTGGTGTCCTTAGAAGAAAGGGGAGATGACATGGGAAAGCGGTGTGACCACGGAGGCAGAGGCTGGAGTGAAGTCTGCCCCAGCCCCGAGTGGCAATGGCGTTAGGCCTGCCAACGTTTGTCATGCTGGCCGAGCACACACAGGACGACCCAGGCAGCCTGTACAGATTCTTCCGACCCGCCCCTGACCAGAGCTACTCCTGGAGGCAGTTTCTTCCAGGTCAACGCCAGAAGTCCAGACTGGCGTGGACCGTTCAGGACCTCAGAGTTCTGGTCGGCTCCCTGGGCGCCCTGGCAAGAAGAGAAGGAAGTGGGCACGAGGGCTCCCACACTCTGGTCCTCTCCAGAGCCCGCCGTGACAGGAAGCCCGGGCCAGACATCACCACAGCCAGGCAGACACGGCCGGGCCCTTTCTGAGCCCCCGCATTCCTGCAACAGCACCGGCCCCTGTGGCCCCTCCGTGGCACCCAATCCGTCAGCCCGCGGCAGGCACAGGCACCTCCAGCCCCGGACCCAGCGGCGGGCGGCTGGCCGGCTTCACGCAGGTAATTTATCTGGGCTTTGTTTCCCCCCAGCATCTTCAAACAAACATCGGATGATTTTATTTCGACGGAGCGGCTCTCTGAGTGGTCTGGATTTCCCATCTCCGGGAACCTTTCACGTCTGAGAGAGACTGGGGCAGGGATGTTTACTTTATCACTTCTCCCGACTCGGCGTTTAGTGATTTAGCGGTGGGTTTGGGGCAGCTCTGCACAGAGGCGTTTGTGTCTCTGGGTCTTTCTTTTCCAGACCCCCAAGTGGAGGCACCGGCTGGCTGCGTATCATGTTTTCCCTCTAAAGAAGTGGTTTTGCTATTAAGAACTTCATTTCAGCTAGATCGTTCTACCATCCCTCACTTGGGCCCAGCTGTCCCAGGCCAGTGGCAGCTCCACAGGGCTTGACCACACCCCTTGGTGGGTCACCCCGAAACCGGTCGAGGTACAGCTCAGACACTGGCCGCACGCTCAGGCCCCAGGCCTCTCAGGAGAAAAACCCGGATCTCCTGTCGGTCCCTTGGGTGTCTCATGACCCAGAAGTGCAGACCCCAGGTGGCTGCCGTCTCGTGGCTCTGGCCAGGGCTGGCACGCACCAGGACCACTCCCCCCGACCCCCGAAAAAAGGGGCGATCATTAAGCACCTACTATGTGCTGTCTTACCTCTAAACTTGATTTTCATGGCCTTTCCTTTGCAGAGAGGGTGTGAGGCCTCAACAGGCAACGGTTATTTAACGGACTCCTTGTGTGTTCCCGTGTGTCAGACGCCATTCACAGAGCTGCATGAACGTGTGCTCTGTTCTCCACCCTGGGATCGGACATAGAAGAACCATTATCCCATTCCCAGATACGAAAACCGCAAGAGCCCCATCCAGCAGCCCTGAGCTGGCGGGTTGGAGAAGCAGGCGCCCGGCGCCCTAGCGGTGCCCTCCATGCACCACCACCGCGGCTGGCCTCGGTGTGAGTGCCGGGCGGGGACGGGTAGATTCTATGAGGCAGGAGGGGTTTGGGGGTGACTTTAGGAAGGCCCTCTGACTAAGGGGGCTTGGGGACACCTGGGGGGCCAGGTCTGTCCCTCCTGAGCTGCCTTGTGGTCAGAGAAGGCTGGGGGAGCTGTCCCTGCTGTGGGTACCCCAGCTCCCAGCCTGACCCTGTCCTGTGACCATCTTGACTAATTACCATCCAAGTCGAATCACAAAGCTACAAGTAACAGGTCTCGATATGCTTGGCTCACTCAGCCTGTCTGAGGGAGGCTCTGTAACTTAATTCACCCTTGGGTGACTGTGCTCCGGCCTTGCCCAGATCCCCCAGACATATCTGAGGGGCCCTGGGATCGGGCCTGGCCCCTCTTCCCCACCTGAGTCCTGAAACTCAGGGAGTCTTGGCAGACTGGACAGCCAACCTCATCAGAGCTGGGAGCACTTGAAGGACCCCCAGGACGTGGGGACCTGGGAGGTGCATGCCAGTGGCTGAGGAGGGCAGCCGTGGTCCTGTGAATCTCAGGCTCTGTTGTTTCTTCCAGAGGCCGAGCGAGGCTGGGTTACCACGTGCTGTGGTGGGATGCTCCTCTGCCCTGCTGAGGTAGCCGCAGCTGCAGCCCGTCCCTGCCACCCGGACAGTTTCAGGCACCGCACCGTGCTGCTTCAGGCTGAGACCCTGGCGGGAGGCCTGCAGGGGTACAGCCACCCCAGGACCTTGTGCCCTTGTGGGAACACTTCCTGACCCCCAGCCCCCATGTCCAGGACAATTCAGATCTGAGGAGCCCAGTGCAAGAGGAAAATGTTCACAAATGGTTAAGAACCTCAGAGGTGGCCCTATGTCATGCCCAACTGAGCCCTCCAGATAGTAAGTACCAAGTTCCATCTCAGACACGGGTCATGCCCACCGGCCCCTGGACACACCACCTCTCAGCCCCACAGATGCAGGTCCTCAGGCTGCGGGCCTGGGGGGCTTGTGTCAGCCCTGCCCCGCCCCAGGCTGCAGCCTCTGCTCAGGCTTCATTTTCTCTCACACGTGTGCGTGCAGCTGTGGCCCCGCCAGAGGAAATCCTTAGCTTTGCACAGGCCCCAGGGGACACAGAGCTGCCTGGAACAGCTGGGAGGGGGCGGCTGATGGGGCCGCTGGGCGGCTCTCCCACTCCGGCAGGGCCCGGCTGGCTAGACATCGTTTCTGAGTGGGGAGCAGGCAGGGGCTGCTCCGCAGGGACCCCTGCCTGGAACCCGCGCCTCCGGGTTCAGGGATTCACCTCCCACCACCGAGGAGACCTGGGTCACGGAGTCTGTGTCAGTACCCCCCAGGGCAGTGGCCACCGCCCGCACAGGTGCCCTGGGCCACCTCCTAGCTCTGGGCAGGAGCAGACCTGCCCCCGTCTGCAGGAGCAGACGATTGACCCCAGGGTAGGACCCAGAATTCCCCACCTTGCCAGGTAACAGCCCTATCTAAGTCTTAGTGATTGATGTCAGCAAGTTATCTCCGTGACACCCCAGACTCTGGGCACAGCTGGGAGCTGAGGGAGGGATGGCAGGACAGGAGGGGCTCTGTGGGGTCCTGGGTCTGGAGAGGTGTGGGCCCCTCTCCTAGCTGTCCCTGGAGCCACCTGGGGGCCACGGAGCCGTGGTCTAATGTGACTAGGAGACAAAGGAAAGCATCCCTGTGGGTTGGTGGCCTTGGGGTCAGGCATAAGGGTTAGTGACCCTGTGTAGGCTGGGCAGGGAACACACCCCTGCTGAGAGACCCCCACCCCCAGAGGAATGGAGGTGTTTTCACAGAGTCCCTCTCAAAGCCACAGCATCTTGTTGTCCAGGAAGTGCTGCCCTGAAGGATAGGGACCTTGTCTCCCCAAGGAGAGGGTTGTTGGTGGCCCCACGGTGGGGTAGCAGAGGAAGAGATAGCCCACTGTGTTCACCAGGCCAGAGAGGGTCAGGGATGCCCCTCAGAGCTACACAGGCACGGCCACAGGCAGCTGAGGTGAGTCCTGGCTCCCCGGGAGGAGGGAGAGGAATGGAGTTCGCCTGTCACAGGCCCTGAGCTTGTCCCCAGCGCTCCTCCCCCGACCTAGGACCCACTCAGCACCCAAAGGCCTCTGAAACAAATAACAGAAACATCAGCCTCCTTGACTTAAGTGAAAAGCACAAGTTTCTGGATCATGAAGTTAGGGTTTGACTTCAGGCATGGCTGGATCAGGCTGTCAGCTCTCCTGCCTGTCCCACGGCTCAGCTCAGCTTCTCTGTGCCTTCACTCTCCCAGGAAGATGGCCTCCTCCAAGCCCTGAGCTCTTGAGGACAAGAGGCCCTGTTTCTCCTTGGTCCAGCTCAGTGGCGCCTCTGGTTGACCTTGCAGTCCGCATGGTGAAGAAGGGGACCCCGTGATAAAGCCCTCTGCCTCGGAACCCAAGTGGCCAGGGGAGAGGGGCCCGTGTCCCCTCCCAGGGTTTCAGGGTACAAGCCTTTAAGAAGCTTGATGTTGAAAGGCTGACACTTGAGAATGTTGGCCACCAACCTGGGGACTATGCATGTCTTTACCCCGCGGAGACATCTGGTTTTCCTGGGTAACAACCTTGGGGTGCTTGGCGGGATCCCAGCACAAGCTCCCTGTAGCCACTGGGGCTGCAACAAGAAACAACACAGTTCTGAAGCCCTGAATGCTTGCCCTGGGCCAGCTGCGCCTGGCTTCTCGAGGGCCCCATGCAGGGACAAAGTCAGCCTTCCTCAGTTTGAGCCTACACCCAGCAGGCACTTCGGGCCCCTTTCCCTACAGGACGTGCCCGTGGACTGTCCTCGGCTCCTGAGAGCAGCAGGACAGCGCCTGGGGAAGTTTTGGCATCCATAGCACAGCAATTGCCATACCCTGGCTGTGAGGAGGCTGAGGCCCTAGTGGTGAGGTGAAGCCAGCTGTGGATGGCGGCACATGGCTGGTACTCAGCTCCAGGCTGCCCAAGATGCCTGAGGAAGGGGCCCCTGGCATGGACTTCTCAGTCAAGACGAACCTCTCTGTCCCCCTGCCCCCTGCCGCCACCCCCAGTGAGTACGGGGACAGGAATCGCAGAGGGCTGGGGCACAGGGCCAGCATCGCTGTGGCCCAAGGTGGGTCGAGCAGCCTGTTCGGCTCCGTGCTGCCCAGCCAAGGCTACCGCCCCACACAACGGTGCTCTGAGCCCGGGGTGGGCCGGGAAGCGCTGCCCGCGCCTGCCTGCTCACAAGGGCCCCATTGTGTGGCTGCGGCTGTGGGCAGCAGGTGGCTGCCCGGTCCCACACGAGGAGGCCCTGCCGCCAGCCGC
This sequence comes from Tonatia bakeri, assembly GCA_004024845.1. Lineage (NCBI taxonomy): Eukaryota > Metazoa > Chordata > Mammalia > Chiroptera > Phyllostomidae > Tonatia > Tonatia bakeri. The sequence goes on from PVIA01001997.1 coordinate 153,036, forward strand.
GCAAGCGGAGGAGGGCACGGAGGGCACCAGCAGGGTGGGGGGCACGGGTGGGCCGGGCAGGGCTAGGGTGCGGCACACACAGGGCCAGGGCTGCAGCATGAAGGGGCCTATTCTCCCAGCCCTGGCCCTGCCCTCTCAGCCTGGACAGCATGTGGCGAGGTGGCCCTCACCCCACCGTAGGCCCCAAGCCAGTGCCTGGCCACACCCGGGACTCAGATGCCGACGCTATGGTCTGGGCAGTGTCTGGGGCTAGAAACAGGGCAGTCCAGGAGACTTCCTGGAGGCAGTGAGAAGTAGGAGGAGCAGGAAGTGGGCCCAGAAAACCGACTGGGCAACAGGAGGGCCTAGCATGAGGGGGTGGGTCACCAGGGGCCAGGTAAAGCTAGGGGCTGCTGGGCCCTTTCGGAAGAGTGCTGAGTGCAGGCACACAGGGCCTCAGACAGAGCACATCCCCTCTGGGCGTTCCCGTCTGTGCAGGGGTGGGGAGACAGCAGGAGTTGACCTGTGGACAGGCCCAGGCTGGGTAAGTGCCACACCAGGGCTGCCATCTCGTCCACTCAGCACCAGTGCACAAGCCCGAAAGACCTCTCACACCCTTCAAGCCTCTCTGGTTGCCTAGCCCTCTCTGGGAAGCACCTCCCCCAACTCGCTGGGCCTGGGCCTGTCTTGTAGCAGCCGCGTGGGATGGGGAAGGAAGAGGGGGTCTTTCCTTGGCCTCTGATTCTGCCCCACTGGGCCTGGGCCCTGAGAAGGCCACGCTAGTGAAGGCAGGAGGCTGGGGTTTGGCTCCCCACTTGGCCCTCCCCACCCCACACTGGCCCCAGAAACACATGTGGGGGCAGGCGCCCGGCCTCCCTCCCTGAAGCAGCATTAGGTAAGGACAGCTGGAGCCAGCCCAGGAAGCTGGACCGCCCAGCCATCAGACAGACCTCTGGCAACTGCACCCTGGGCCAGTTTCACAACAGCTCCCCGGCCAACCTGGGGGCCCCATCCAGGCCCTTCTTACCTGTACCAACAGTCAAAAGGGACCAGGGGCCAGGCTGACCTATTTCCCTGTGCCAATGGGGGCCACAGTTGCTCCTCAAAACAAGAGTTTCAAGTTAATGCTGTTTTAATGTACAGGATGTGACAGAAATGAAAGGCTGGAACAGTTGGCCCCAACAACAGGATTTGAGTCAAAATCAGACTTGGCCCTAGGCCTGGGCCTGGGACTGCGAGGGGTGTGGATGCTAACTCACACCTTAACGTAGCCCAGATCCTGCCACAGACACAATCCGTGGGGTGGGTGTAGGTGGGCCTCGGAGATGAGGGCCACGGAGGCCCCCAGATGACCTGGGAGTGCCCGCCATGGGAGTGCCTGCCTGCCCATGTTAGCTCTACACAATGGCCTTGGGAAGCTGAGCAGGGCCCAGATGGCTCCATTTTACAGATGAGAAAACCAAGGCCCAGAACCCACCAATGTTTCAGGGTTGGTGCTGGCAGCGCTGATGTTGGATGGCAAGTCCCAGACCAGGTCTCACAGTAGCTTCCTTGCAGGATGGATACTACTGGGAACCCAAACTGTTTCTCCAGAGTTTTCTCCCTGTGCTCATCTCCCCAGCTGCCCCAGGGGCCAGGGTCTCTGCAAACAGCCCTGTTTGCCAGCCTGAGAGAGGCAGGCGAACCACTTGGCTCTGAAAGCCAGAGCCCTCCCGGTGCCTTTCCCTCCTTGGCATCTTGGCGGGCCTCCCATTGGTCCCCTGCCTGGCCACCAGACCCCGGGCCTAGGTGGCCAGGGAGGCCCCCTGGGGCTGGCGCCCCCGAAGGGGCTCCACACACAGTGCGGCCTGTCGGACTGACTGCCCTGTACCCAGGGAGGCTCAGTGTCAGGACAGACGTTCCAGGTGATGAGAGTGTTTGGCTGGGTGTGAAATGGTGCTGACACTAAGGGGCTTGAGGGAAGACCACATTTAATTCACTGAAGTCCGAGCCAGGCCCCCAGGCCAGGGAAAGGCTCCCATCAGCACCTGGCCCACTGGGGCTTTATGACCTTGCCCAAGGCCGGAAAGTCTTACCACCTGCCAGGTGTCTTTCCTCCTTCCTTGGCCCTGCTCATCAAGCCCTGCTCATCCCCATGAGCACCAGCTTGGGGCCGCCCCCTCCAGGAAGCCTGCCGAGGCCTACCCTCTCCTTCCTATAACAGCTCATAGCAGGGCTGTGAAAGAGCCCAGGAAAAGTAATTGGGGCTAGACCCTGTCTGTCCCCACCTCAGCTTCCCTTTCTGGCGGACAGGGAGTCTTGACCAGGCTCCCCGGTCTCTGAAGCTTCTTCGTGAGTGTTCCTGTCTTCAGGATACTCAAGCCAGGGCATCCCTGGCCTGGCACTGTACTGGCACGCAGATAGAGCCCTGTGTGGTGAATGTTGCCCCAGAGACCCTACTGGGCCCCCGCCTTTGGGGGGCAATGGGACCCTCCCCATGGGAAGGCCTCAACCACTACTCCTGCTTCCACCTCTCCTGGCATGGCAGCTGGCCAAGAGTGCATGGGGAGGGCAGAGAGAAGGAACGAGGGAGAGGAACAGGATGACGGGGGGGGGGCATCCCATTCCCCTCCCTACCACCCCGCCCCCAGCCCCGCCATTGCCTGGATGTGGCACAAATCAATTCTCCCCCAATTTCTTTCTGGCCCAATCTGAAGCCGGATCAGACGAGGAATTCCGCAGCCGGCGAAGTGGAGCCAAGCTTAATGCCGCACAAACCCACCCCACCCCCCCAGAGCCTGAGTCACAGCCAGAGCCCAATTACCCACTCCCGTCACGCTCTGTGGCTCTGAGGGGGCAGCCTGATGCTCCCAAGGCCTGAGGGTGCCTCAGGCCCACTGACCGCAGCTCGGTGGCTGGCTGCCCACTGTCTCTGTGCCCAGGAGAGGTGGGAGCTGGACCCCAGGGTAGTGACCTCATTGTCCTGCTGATGCCTTGGCCAGGCCCTTCAGACAGCTGCCCAGAGCCTCACACCCCTATAGCTTTGGGGCCACAGAGGGTGCCATGTTATCACCAGCTCTGGGTAGACAGTGTGCATCTATGCAGACACTGTCAGTGTCCCCTGAAAGGTGGGGCTCATGGCTGCAGAGTGATACTCTAGATGTCTCCAATTGTCTCCAATTCTCAAATTTTAAAAATACTGTGCTGGGTGAAGGGTGGGCACCGGGTTTGGCTTTCCAGTGAAGGAGACCAGGGGAAGGTCCCAGGGCCAGACCAGAGCACCGAAAAACCACACATCACATGCACCACGCCAGGGTGAGCTGCTGTCTGCAGAGGGGCGGAGAACACCAGGCTCAGGCATGTGAACTTCCCTGGGCAGCCGGAGGGGAGCTGCGGGCTCACCTTCGTCCCGCCTCTGGCCTCATCTGCGGAGGAGGAGCCGTGGGGCCAGTGCGGCGGCACGTGGGAAAGCATCCGGTGAGCCAGCCCAGCAGCCTTGCTGCCCTCCCTGCCCCTCATAAGTCTTCTGCTTCACGGGGTCAGCATCTCTGTAAGCCCCTCCCTTCAAGCCACCCTGACCACAGCGGAGACGTGAAGCCACAGGGCCTTGCACTTGCTCCTCCTAGAATTTCTGCACCCAGATCTTTGCACTTGGGCTTCATCTTGCCCATCAGATGCAAACAAAGAGACCACCTCTTCTGTCTTAGTTCACTCAGGCTGCTACAGTAAACAGCCATGCACTGGGGACTCACACGACACACACGTACTTCCTACAGTCCTGGAGGCTGGGAAGTTAGAGGGCCAGCACAGTTGGCATCTGGTGAGAACCCACTTCTTGAGTCATGAACAGTTGACCTCTTGCTATGCCCAAGTTGTGGAAGGGGTGAGGGAGCTCTGGGGTCAAGAATGCTGATCCGATTCCTGTGGGTCACGACCTAATCACCTCCTGAGTCCCCTGCCTCCTAATACCATAACATCGGGGGTTAGAATTTAACATTGTAAATTGGGTGGTGGGGGGGCATGAACATTCCATCTATGGCAACCTCCAAGAAGCCTCCCTGACCAGCCACTTGTGCCCATACCTAGTAATCTTCCCCAAGCACTGTCCCTCACGGAAGTGGCACTGTGTGTATGACATCTCTGTCTCCTAGGTTGTCTGGATCAGGAGCTACATTCCCTGCCAGTAGTCCCCGCAGCCCAGCCCAGCGCCCGGCCCTGCATTGCCGAGTGAAATGGCGAACAAGTGGTGATCACAGTCCCCCTTGCAAACTGAAAATAGAGAACCAGCCATTCTGTTACATGATCTGCCAACATCTGGCATGTGATTCTTTTCACTAAATTAACCAGCTGTTTCAGAGTCATGCATAAACAGGCTGATTAAATTCATTTCTGTAGGTTGACTGGAATCGACGGGATGGAAGAGTTCAGTAACAAACCTCAAAAATGGGGGAACTTAGCAAACGGGGCATCCTCGGCAGAAGACCATGGACTCTGCAACAACCGCCTGCCTGTGAAACACGTGCTGGCAGATCCCTACCTCACACCATGCTCACGGTAAACTCCAGGTGGATAGAATCTGTTAACATGGGCAACAAAAACATCCACATCCTTGGAGATAGCAACAGATAACATTGAAGTAAAATTGTGGTGGAGGATCTTGTGTAAGCCTGACACCAAGGCCAAAACCATCAAGGAAAAGACTGACATAGTTCATTCAAAACTACGTTAACTATGCCCTGGCTGGTGTGGCTCAGTTGATTGAGCACCTGCCTGCGAACCAAAGGGTCACCAGTTCAATTCCTGGTCAGGGCACATGCCTGGGTTTCGGGCCAGGTCCCCAGTTGGGGGTGCATGAGAGGCCACCACGCTTTGATGTTTCTCTCCCTCTCCTTTCCTTCCCCTCTCTTTAAAAATAAATAAATAAAAATCATTTTAAAACTACATTAAATAACTCAGTTACAACGCAGCATGCACTGGATAAGGTTTAACAACTACGATGGAGGCAATGTTTGCCTCAGTAATGAAAGAGTTGTGGGGCAGGAAGGAGGTGGTCCTCGGTCAGGAGATAGGTGGGCAAGTGGTCAAGTGGATAAATAAAATGTGGTCCGTACATACGGTGGAATATTATTCAGCCTCAAAGAAAAGGAATGAAGTTCTGACACACACTACAACACAGATGAACCTTGAAAACCTTAGGACACATAAGCCAGTCACGAAAGGACAAACACAGCACGATTCCACTTCTCTGAGGTACCTAGAGCCACATTCATAGAGACAGAAAGCAGAGCGGTGGGTGCCAGGGCCTGGGGAGCGGAACGGGAAGTTAGTATTTAATGGGGACACAGTTTCAGTTGGGAAAGATGAGCACATTCTGGAGGTAGTGGCAGCCAGGCTGAAGGAGGCCCATTCATGTGCCAGGCCTGGTGGAGGAGTCACCCCACTCTGCCTGGGGGCCCGAGGCAAGGACAGAGCCCAGGAAAGGAGGCCTCAGAGGATGAAGGGAACCACCCACAAAGGGTGGGGGCGCCCTGAGGAAGAAGATGAGGGACCCTGAGGGAGAAAGTAGGGGCTGGGCGTTCTTGGGGAGAAGGTGAGGGCTCAGGGCCCTTGGGGCCGGGGGAGCTGGGGTGGAGGCGGTCACAGTCACAGGGAACCCAGACCCACGGCCCCGCGGCCAAGCCCCACCCGCACACTCGCTCCTTAGCATGGGCGTCTGGTGGAAACGCACTCAGGGCTCGGCAGGCGGTTGGCTGGTATCTTCTCAGCTTATGGCACCAGGGCTTCCGGGCCTCGTGGTCTGCCAAGGGCTCTGTGGTCCCCAGCTGAAAGCCCACTTCCCTAATTACACGTTGTGACCGCAGTGGGGCCAGCCTGGCGGCAGTTGCAGGCCTGGCCATCGTCTCCAAAGGCAGTTTCCAGCCTTGGGGCCCCGGGAGACCCACGATCCTCCAGGCTCCCGAGCAGCTGTGGTGCTGAGCACGTACGCAGCCCGCTGTCGGGTGGGAACATGCGCACCCCACGAGGTCCCCAGGCCAAGCCCCGCTGCACGGGCTGCATCTCCTCTCTGAGAGCTGTTTCCTTAAGACCGGAAGGTGGAGCCTTCACTGCTCTCTGTTAACAGACAGATGTTTTAGACTTGGGTTCAATATCCTGTGTGACTTCAGCCAGGTCACTCAACCTCTCTGAGCCCTGCTTCTGCTTGTGAGATGGGAATGATAATACTCACATCTCTGGGGGACACCAAGAGGACCAACAGCGAGGATATGTGTGCAGCAATGGCCACACTATGTGGCTGAGCATGAGGCTATCACCGGCCATCCTGCCCCCAGCTGGTGAGGGAGTGTGGGCCTCTTCGTGTACAAGGCCAGGGCTCCGTGTCATCAACAGCAAAATGCACAGGGAGAGCCTTCCTGTGGATTCTCTGCAGTCTTCCGTGGTCTACGAAGGAAGTCACAGTGGTGCTGGGGTGCCCAGCCTTGATCACCGCCTTAGGCAAGGAGAGCCTCAGGCCCAGAGCCCCCAGGACACAGCAGCAGCGGTTTCCATCATGGAATCCAGCCCGCACAGATGTGGGGCTCTCACACAGTCTGCAAGACGGTTCCAGGGGTTCGTTTAGCATGATGAGAAACTTCAGACCCAGATTCACTGCTGGGCTGGTTTGAACTGGCTTTGCTACCTTTTGGTGCTGACACTGGGTGCGTCACCCAGCGCCCCCCACCCTGTATCCATTTTGTTGTGCTATGAGTCGATCAGCAAACGAAAACATTCTACCTGCATTTATAGGGAAAGTGTTTGGAGGAAATGTGCCCGCTATTCCCCAGGCTCACACGATTAGTGTGTGTGGGGTCACAATAGAAACCTTCGTAAGCCCTCTGTCGCATGGGCCTGTTCTAAGGGTTGTGCAAAAAGCTTATCTTCTTTGTATAACAATATTGAAAACTTTATGCAAAAGAGAAAGAAATTAGCAATACCAGAGACTTCCAAGTCCCAACCTTGACACTGGAGGCTGCCGGGCAGATCAGACCACCATTCCTGGGTCCAAGAGAAGGCGAGAGAGGATGCAGGGAAGAGTCTGGCCCCACCAAACCTGGGCCCTGCCAGCCTGGGCTACAGCATCAGCACAAGTTGGACCCAGCTGCTTCTTCCTGCACTGTCGGGTGAATCACGGTGTGTCCCTGCCGGGGGTGCATTCTGCCTTCGCCTGGGTGAGTGTTCATACAGAAGTGTTTGCTGAGCCCCGCCCCCAAGGAAAGTCTCCAACATGACGAGGAGGCTCAGCCTGAGGGAGGGCCCCAGAGCCAGGTTTCCGGCTGGGCAGACCTGGGCAACTCCTGGCCTCCTCCCGCTGCACGGACCTCCTTCTCCCCGATGCATGAAGCCCGCCCCCAGGGCTGCTGTGGGGTCCCGCCTGGGTGAACCTGCCACAACCAGGCGACCCTGACGGCAGGACCAGGAAGAGCGCGAACACACAGCGAGCACACCTCCTCCTCTGTCCCCACCGCAGCGTCAGTGTCAGGTGTGCTGCTGCTGCCCGCCCCACCCTGCGGCTCTGAGGGCCTCCGCCAGCCGACGGCCGTGCTCAGGAAGGACACACGGGCCCACAGACGTGCGGGGGTTTGTTGAGGTGGCTGGCTGGGGTGAGACAGGGCGGAGACCCCACCCAAAGCAGAACCCATCCCCACAGAGCCAAGACCTCAACTGGGACCCTCCCGTTGTGACTGGCCGTCCTCCCTCCAGCCTCGGCCCCATTTCAGTCTCGTGCCACAACTGTCGGTGACCACAGAAAACCCACTCATGATCGTATGTAATCGTCCCAAATCCCCAGAGTAGTAAACGCACACACCGAGTGTGGGGGGCGTCTTTCTCCAAGTAGATCTCTTCTCTCAGCTGTGGGATGTCTCGGCTGGTCCCTGCTGGGCCCCCCAAGATGCCACAGTGGCAGCGCTGACCGAGGCTCCCTTGGGCCTGGACCCTTGCCTTCCTGCCCCTCCTCATGTGGGTGCCTCCGGGATTCCAGGCTCTCGCTCAGGAAGCCACGCCTGCTCCTCCTGAAGTTGACTGGCCTGGGGCCTTCCTTCGGAAGTTGCTGGCTGGAGCCTCAGGTGGGCGCGGGCGAGAGAGGGAGCCCTCCTAATTATGTGTGCAGGATCACTGGGCCATCGGAAATGCGATGATTACATGCTGGGGTGCGGGGTAGCAACGCGGGCAGATGAGCAATCTGAAATGAATTATGGCCCCTGAGTAACTTCCCCCTGGAAAAGTGGCTCCAGGGGTCCCCTCTGTTGGGGGTCAACTTCTGCACACATAACCCCTGACCCCTGGGAACTGACGACACCCTTCCCAGCTGGGACTGTCCCCCCTCAAGGGTGGAGGGACACGTGGACTGAGCCCAGGACCAAGCCCCGTCTCTCACACCCCTCCCTGAACCTGGTGGGTCCACGGTCTGGAGGGTAAGGAGGGCATGGCTTCCAGGCCCCTCCTTGCTCCAAACTCCAGGAAGAGCAGCCGTGGGTGACAGTGGGGACTCTTACTGGGCCCTGCATGGGCAAGGGCCCCAAAATGTCCTCCACCCCCCACCCAGAGTCAGGCTCCAGACGAGGCCCAAGAGCCTGGAGTTCGACTGCAGGAGCACGAGGAAGCAGAGGCAGAGGAGCAGGCAGCAGGGACCCTCGCACTTTACCCATGGGGTAGGAAGCAGGACATTTCTGCGCCAGCTCCTGGGGGCCTTCTGGCACCCAGAGGGCGCCTGGGTGAGTGGGCTGCGGCGGGAGCAGAAGGGAAGCCTCAGTGGTGCTGGGCTGTGGCCCCTCTGTGTCCCCTGTGCGGGGCAGAGAACGTGGCCAGGGAACAACTCCCTAGCAGATGGCACATGGGGGTGCTTCTTAAATGTGGGCACCCTCCTGGGAGGGTGAGCAGAAGCAAGTGAGGGAATCTGCTCCCTGCCCAGCACAGACAGTGAGAGCCTGTGGAGGCACCCTTGCCCTGGGGACATGGCCCTAGCCCCAGCACAGGCCTGCAGTTCACCAGTAGGTACTGAGCTAAGATCTGCCCTCTGAAGACCTACTGTGTGCCCAGGATACTGGAGAGCTGACCCACCCCTCCCAGACTCTGGCCTCGGCTTAAGGGGTTAATGGTAAGCAGGCAGACAGACCTCCACACTGGCCCCTCCTGACCCCTGGAGCTCTTTCCATCCCCCTGCCCCAGCGCCCACTCATCCAGCTCTGAACAGGGCCTCGTTGTCTGCTGTGGCCCACGCCAGAGGGAGAGAGCGCGTCAGGCCACAGCCCGGAGCGCATGTGTCCCTCTTGGCAGGACTGCCAGGAGAGGCCATTGCCTGCTCACTGTACCTCTGAGGCTGGTGGCTGGTTTGGGGGCCTCCAGGACAGGGCTCCAGCCACCTGACTGCCCTGCCTCCTCGCCGGCCTCTGCTCACAGGGCCAGCAGTGGCCAGACAGCATGGCCTGCCACTCACCACCTATGTGGCGCTGGGCCCCAGTGCCCTTCCAATACCTCTAGGGAGGTTGGAAGCTGGAGGGAGGCAATGTGGACTGCACGGGGCAGGGCCAGCGCCCACCACACTGCACTCCCTTCCCAAATCCCTCCTGAAACCAGTGCCCCATTTGAAGCCAATGCCCGCAGACTCCTGGCAGCTGCCTGCACCAGCCCTGCCTCCACTGCCCCAGACTGGCTGCTCCAGGCACCCTGAAGGTCACTCTATGGCTGGTGGCCTTGGACGATCCATGTGAGCCTGGAGGAGGGGGTGTCAAATCGAGGTCAGAGGGTATCAGTCACTGCACCCTGGGCAGCATCCACTTGGGGTCATGCCCCTCTAAACCTCTGTTCAGATGCCCTGGCCATGTGCCAGATGTGGGGCCAGTCCACACTGGGACCCAAGCCCCAATTGCTGGGTTCCCAAGGCCCTGGCAGCCCAACCACCTTGGCCAGCACCTTGCCTTCCTCTGCCAAGCCCATGCCCCCAGGCCCCAGCCCGCTCCCCTTCTTCCCACCCATGTTGGCACTGCACTGAAAGGCCCCTGAAAAGTCTGAACAGATGGGCACTGGGGACACAGGAAGCTGCCCCGACCCAGAACCCCTGGCTCTTTCACAGCCACCCCCAAGCCCTCCCGCTTCTGCCCAGACCACCCTTGTCCAGCTTCTCTGTTCTCACCCTGCTCAGAGTCAGCATCTTCCCCCTCTGAGCTTTCCCCCAACCAGGGGAGGGGGGTGAGTATGCTGCTGTACACTGGAAATACTTCTTAGCTGCAGGGACAGGAGCCAGCAGGTCCAGACTCCCACCCAGATCCCATAGCTGCAGGCTGGGCTGCCTGCCTGGCAGCCAGCAGGGAGGCCAAGACCCTGGGCACGAGGGTGGGCCACTACCAGCCAGGCGCCTGGCTGACACTCACCTTTCCTCCCATCAGTATTCACTCAAGGTCAGACATGGAGCAGAGCAATGGATGAGCGGGTGAGCAGCTAGATGGAGAGACAGACAGAGACACAGTTGGATAGACTGATGGATGGAGGAGTGGGTGGACAGACGGATGGAGTTAACAGAGTCTGGGAGGCCAAATGTCCCTTTAACCCCGTTCTCTTGGCTGTCAGGGCCCATGGGGCAGAACCACCAGCTGGGGGGTGAGCCCAGTGTTGGCCCTCATCTGAGAGGCTCACACAAGCCTGGGTCACCCTGTTCCTTCCCTTTTAACCTGGTAGATGGTTCCACATGTGGCCATGTCCTACGTGACCCAAAAGCTTTCTCTGGGCTTTCTAGCAAAGACTTGGAGGTTGAGCAGCAACCTCTAGCTGGTGACATTACAGGGCACTGGGGAACGACTCCAGCCAACCTGGAAAGTCACAGGTAGAGTCCCCATCATATCTGGACCTGTCTGTGTGCACCTGTACAGGTGACCATATTTGGAAAAGGGGACTTCGCAGATGTAATTAAGGATCTCTAGATGAGATCATCCTGTGTCACCCAGGTTGGCCCTAAATCTAATGACAAGTGTCCTTGAAAGAGATAGACGAGCAATACAGACACAGAGGAGGGGGCGCAGGCCAGAGTGAAGCAGCCACATGCCAAGGAACACTAAGGACTGACAGCCACCCCAGGAAGCCACCTCCCTCCCTCAGGTAGTCTGTCCTCCATCCACCACACCGAGGTCCCTGGCAGCTGTGGCTGGGCACCTGGGTTCATCTCCTGGCCACCCCTCGGGCACCTGTCACGTGCCTCTCTGACCTCTCTGAGCCCCAGGCCTCCAGTGCACTCCTCTTCACCCTCTCTGCCTCTCCAGCTGAGATGTGGCCATGGCAACTGCTGCCCATCCCTGCCTGCCTCACCCCTCCTCTGTGCCCCCACCACGGAGTCGCTCAGCACCCGCTTGTGTAAATGCCTTGGAGAGGTGGCATCTATCCTGGCAGGCCACCGACTGAGGGGACCTTTTTATCAGCATTGTCATCCTTTTATTAAGCCAGTTGGCTCCCACCCTGGGCCCAGAGCTGCAGCTTCTGACTCCACTGTCTGTCTGACCTAAGTGGTCACAGAGAGTCCCCCTGAGGCTGGGAGCATAGTCGTGCCACATGCCAGGCCCCGGCCAAGGCCCCCTGCTCCGTGCAGCTGGCACTCAGGTGCCCCAGTCATGGGAGTGGAGCCCAGCACCAGCCCCTCCCCTCCTCCTCCCACGTAGGTCTCCATCAAAGCCCAGGGCACAGGGCGAGCCACAGTGGTAAAGAGTCTCCAACTGAAGCTGCGAGTGGGAATGCCCCCTTCATCACGGAATCCCGAGTTCCTGGGCACAGTGCTTGGGGGCAGGCCTTCCACCCAGCGGACCCCCAGCCTGGTCTGCCAGGACACCCTCTGAGCTCCCTCAGGCCTGGCCACCCCACCCTCTGAGGTCATTTTCCACCCAGCCCACGCCTGCTGGAAAAAGAGACTGGGACACCTCATTGCCAAGCCACGGGGACCATGGTGGGTGGGGCAACGGGAACCCAACCAGGCGGCGATTTAAAACAGGAGACACAGCTAAGCAGCTGCCAGGCGAGTGATCTGTTGGGACCCGCTGGGCGACCCTTGAGGAGAGGGCTCCCAGGCCAAGGGGGGCCTGTAAGCATGAGGGGGCCTTGTGGCCGACCGATAGCCGAGACCCATGTGGAGTGACACCTGCCAGTCCCAGGTCAGCCCTTGAATCCTGAGCGCTCACTCTCTTCCTGTCTCACACATCAGCACAGTGCCATCTCGGAGTGACCACATTCAGCCCGGTGGGGCTGGGTCCGGGAGCAGGGCCAGCCACATGGACAGACAGACCATGGGTGGAGCTGGGCAGCATCTTAGTCCTGCGGCTGCTGAAACAAATCACCGCAGACAGATGGCCCGAAACAACAGAAATTCGTCCTCTCCGGGTGAATTTCCAGAGTGCAAAACGAAGGTGTCCCAGGGCAGCACTCCCTCAGAGAGGCTTTAGTTCAGGATCCATCCTGTCTCTGCCGGCTGCTGGCGGTGCCCCCAGGCTTTAGCTTGTGGCTGCCCCACTCTGACCTCCATGCCCAGCTCGGCACACCGTTCCTGCCCTGCGTGTCTGCGTCTCAGTTTCCTGTTCTTATAAGAGTACCAGTCACTGGATCAGCGTCTGTCCCCTTCAGTCTGAGCTCATCTTAATGTGATTACATCTGCAAAGACCCTATTTCCAAATAAGGTCACTTTCTGAGGTCCAGTGTAGATGTGAATTTTAGGGGAACCCAGAACAGCACCCCTGGAGGCACCAAGGCCTCCTGTGGAAACTGTGGGCAACATCCAGGGAGTGAGGTGGAGCTGGGGTCCTGTGCTGAGTTGGGGAGCCACTGGAGGCTTTGGGGCAGGCCTGGCTGGGGCAGGAGAGAGGACAGGACCCCTGGGCGGGGAGCCTATTGGGGCCCTGAGCTGGCTCACAGCTGTGGTCACTAGATGCCCATGGAGTGATCAGGAGGGAGGAACAGCAGGACCATGGAAGGAAGAAGGACCCAGGTGGGAGAAAGTGAGCTGGGATCCGTGCAAATTAGGCAGGGCACATGCTGACCCACTGGGAGGTGCAGAGTCTGGGGAGGCATGGTCATCCTCAGGACGAGGCACATATCTGGGGGGACTTAACGGCCACAGTTGGCCTTCACTGATGACAGATGTCCATGGTGCCGAGCAGAGACAGAGTTGTGTCCACCCTCCAGGCAGCCAGCAAGAGTCTGGATGCATTTCCCAGGTGGGGGAAATGAAAGGCCAAGGCCTCCCGGGGTCTTATCTGGATAGGGGGGACTTAGGAGAGGGTCCACTGAGAAGGCGCCATACTTGGTGTGGGCAGCTGGGTGCATTTCCAGCAGCAAGGTGGGAAGGTAGGGACCTCACAGCCTTCCTTCCTGGGGCTGAGAAAAGCACATCAGCGGTGACTGGGAGCAGTTGTGCCTCTTGGAATGCAGAGCCAGGGTCCTGGCCTCCCCAGACCAGCACAGAGCAATCCCCAGGCTCCCGGCTTTGGGTCCTGGAGGAAGAAGGGCCGTGTGTTTTCTGTCAGGGGGATGGAGTGGGTCTCTGAGCCTGTCACATGGCCCAGACACCCGCTCTCCCAGGTGGGGTGCTCTGCAAACCAGCCAGCCCTTCTAAGGTGCACGAAGAGGAAAACAACGACAGCAGTTCAGCTGGCCGGCCTGTGCCGTGGCTGACACGGGTTGTCCCCGTTGTCTTCGCCAAACCCATGGGGCAAGGAGGCCAGACCTTCCAGGAGGTTCCCATCTGCTCCACGTGGGAGCAGGTAGGAGCAAGGACCCCCAAGTTCCCTGTGGCACTGCCCCTCACCTCTGCTCGCATCCCAGCCCACTGGTCCCTCAGTCCTTCATCACAGCTGCGAGTCATAGCTCAGTCTATGACTGAGCCATGGAGCCCCGCCCCTGAGGACTGACACAAACGGCTCACTGCACAGCCCTGCGGCAGAGCACACAGCACAGAACTCTTCAGGCGACATGCATGAGAACTGGGGCAAGGAAGTCTGTATGATTGCATTTTCCTCCCTTTTTGTGGCAAAATACACATAACATAAATTTGTCGTCTTAAGCATGGTTAGGCGTACAGCTCAGTGACGTTAAGCGCATGCTCACTGCTGTGCAGCCGTCACCACTGCCATCCCTGGGACTTCGTCACCCTCCCACACTGAAGTTCTGTGACAGATGCAGTGGAACTTTGGGTCTTGAACTTAATTCATCCCGGAAAACTGTTGGAGCAGAAATTTGTGCAGACACCAGATCTGCTGCCCGAGAGACGCATGTCTGGTTGTGCGGGCATCAGCACGAAAGGGCTGTCGGGGGGAGGGTCAAGACCTAAAGTCTTGTTGGGCAGTCAAGACATTTTTTCTTTGGACAACTTCTTGGCAGAGAACCAAATTGTTCAAGAACCAAAATGGTTGAGATCCGAGGTTTAACTGTATATGCAAAATATAATCCTTGCAGCATGTCATTAATATAAAAATTATTGTCCTGGATGGGTGGCTTGGTTGGTTGGAGCTTCATCCCAGACACCAAAAAAAAAAAAAAAAATGTCGCAGGTTCGGACCCTGGTCAGGGCACATACCTAGATTTCAGGTTCGATCCCCATTCAGGTGTGTTCAGGAAGCAGCCGATCAATGCTTCTCTCTCTCTCTCTCTCTCAAGCCAATAAACATACCCTCAAGTGAGAATCAATAAAAATAAATAAATAAAAATTGAGGTACTTTACTTTTTAAAAAAATCCTTACTCGAGGACACTTTTTCATTGCTTTTAGAGAGAGAGGAAGGGAGAAAGAAAAACATTGAGGTGAGAGGCAAACACCAATAAATTGCCTCCAATACATGCCCAGACCAGGGATCAAACCTGCAACATGGGCATGTGCCCCAACCGGGAATCGAACCCACGACCTTTTGGTTACAGGATGGTGCTCCAACCAACTGAGCCACACTGGCCAAGTAGAGAAATTTCACATTTTAAAAATAATTTTGTTGGTATATAATTCATATACCACATGGAAGTCTGTCTAGAAAGTATCCAGCCCTATACTATCAAAAAACAGAGACATTTATTGAAGAAGATACAAGATACAAAAAACATTGTAAATAGGACAATGATGCCTCAGTCCCCTTCAAAGTAGGCACCTTGGGACCTTATACTGGTCTCCCAACTGTGGCATGATGTTCCTTCTGCTCTGGTAGCAGAAGCTGAGGAATGAATTTTGCCATGACACATTTTATGTGAAGATCCTGTGTCAAAATCTCAGACACAGTAGTTTTTGGAATCCTGAGATTGGTTTCTAGTTCTGGCACTGTCGGTCACCGATCATTACTGACTGCAGCCCGTACACGTTCAACATTCGCAGGTGTTCTGCTTGTTGCAGGCCTTCCCAGATGTGGATCGCTTTCGGTGGATTCTTGACAACCTCTGAAGTGTTCGTGCCACACTTTTATTTACAGTGCACTCACTGCATCATCCCCGAAAGACTTTCGAATCATCCCAATAGTTTCCGTGGAGGAATGTTCGAGCATAACACAAAATTTGATGCAGATTCATTATTCTTCTCGCTCAGTCATTTTGAATGTGACGGCCACAGAGTGCACATGCTCACTCAACGGTGTCTACACCCCCACTGACTAGTACAGTGAAGTCGTCACTGTTCACGCATGCACATTCCAGTCCACTCTCCTTGGCTGCCAGGTTACATCAATGTCACAAAAACTGTTCTCATTATAGTAACAGTGGCCGGACTTTTTCAGGACAGTCATCAAGACGTTCCTTCTGTGTCTGTTAAAATGGGGTTCCCGCATTTAAAGTGTTCACTTCAAGGGCTTTTAGTATAGAGCTGTGCGACCATCTGCACAGTCAACTTTAGAATGTCTTCATTCTAAAGAAACCTGTCTCCATTAGCAGTCACTGTCCAACTTCTCCCCCAGTCTGGCCTCTGGCAACTACCAATCTACTTTCTGTCTGTGTGCACCTGCCTGTGCTGGACGTCTCACCTAAATGGAGTCATGCAATATGGGACCCTTTGTGTTTGGCTTCCTTCATTGAGCTCCATGTTTTCAAGGACCGTTCATGCTGTAGCCTGTGTCAACTCCTTTTGAAGGCTGAGTGACATTCTATTACGTGGCTCTACCACATTACATTCTTTTTTTGAGTCCTGGAAATCTGGTGAGCATTTAACACTGATGGCGCATCTCGATTTGGGCCAGCCACACGGCAGGGCTCACTCACCAAAATGGCCACGTCAGCTGGAGGACACTGGCCCCACTGAGCCCCATCATGCCGACAGCCAACCACAGCTGTACCTTATCAGGATTGTACTGAAACGAGGGAAAGTCAATAGCTCTGACTTTTCAAAAAGAAAGAAGGGACCGTCCTCTGAAGATGTTTTCCAACTATCTCCTTGTGTTTGGTTTTCTAATGGAACAGGCTCAAATGTTGGGGGAAGGGAAGACCCACCACATCCTTTTGGGTGGTACAGCACATCCTGACCACTGTGCTGCTACTTTAAGGGGTCACAGTCACAGGGACAGGCTACGTCCTCCAGCCAGCTGTCCTGCTTCCCAAACATGCAGACTCCTGCCCCACTCCTCCTGCTCCCCTGTCTACCCTCACTACCCCTGCTCACCTCTGAGGGCACCTTTGTGCCAGGCAGTGGCTGTCTCCATGACAACACTAGCTCAATGATGGTGGAGAAGGTAGCCTTCTCAGGGGTATCAGGCTTTCAGCCCCTGAGCTGCTTCTAGCCAAGCCCTCATCCCAATGATTTGCTTCACTTCCAGATGCCAGTAGCCAGGAAGCGGACACCCAGAGGAAGTGAGATCAGCCAGAGCGGGGTCTCTGCTGACAGCGTCCTGATGGTGTCAGGGGCTACTCTGTGGCCCCTTGAGGGTGCTTGGGCTTTACGGGATCCCCTTAGCAGTGCATGGCCACCAGGGAGGGACAGGGGCTCATTCCCAGCATCCTTCTACATTATATTCACCGCCCTCCTTTACAGGTGAGGAAACAGGCACAGCGGCACAGACCATTCGTCACCCAGTGGGGTTTTCTAACCCCTGACTGGTGTCAGTGACATAGCACTCATCTCATGGGGAGGAAACCGAGGCTTGGGAGGAGGATGGCTCCTTCTTTGTCAATCCCCCACAAGCTCCTTGGGCTGCAGCTCCCATTGGCGCTGCAGGGCCCAGCTAGCCGGTCTGCACCCTGCATTTGCTTGAGCTGATGCTCAGGACTCTCCCCGATGCTTGTCCACCAGGACAGGGCTTGATTTTGCTGGCCAGCGTGAGGGGTTGGTGGCCTCCAGGGCTGAGTGAAGAACACAAGGGCCCTATCTGAGCTGCCACCCAATCTGGACCCCCTTACAGTGGTACTTGGGTTCCTCCAGCTGCTCTGCCCCCCAGGAAGCAGAAACCCAGCATCTCTGGCCCCTAAGAAGCAGAAATAGAGGGAGCCCCCAAAGCCTGACATGGGCCCTTGTCCACTAGGAGAAGTTGCCTGACCACCAGCTCCACGTTCCCACCCCCAGCCCCAGCAGAGCCAGGAGGAACCCTTGAGAATTCCACTCACGTGACCAGCAAGATGAGGCCATAGGCTGTGTTTGCTCCCGCTGGAAGCGGAAGGAACATTCTGCAAGGTACCTCGGCCACCTGCCAAGTAGATTCCAAGGGTATTTTCCAGGCAAATGAGGAAGAGGAATCAGCCCCTCATTTAGCACATGGGGAGGGGCCCCAAGCTCTGGCTCTCAAGAAGGAGAAGGCCTTTTCTAATCTGCCCCTGGGAAAGAGAAACCTGGTCACATTGCACCTGACCCAGTCCTCATGGTCCCACAGCCAGGCACCTGTGACTTTGGACAGTCACTAATCCTACCACACCAGCCCCAGAGGGGCTCTGAAGGTAAGGCCTTGCTCCCGCTCAAGCTGAGGCTGGAGCCCCGTGGTGGGGCAGGGCTAGATTGTATGTCAGACCCGGGGGTGTGTAGAGACCCCGTTCTGGGAAAGAACTAGTGACAGACAAGCTCCCACTGGGATGGAGGACACACTGGGGGCCCTGGCCTGTGTGAGCCACCTTCTGGAACCCAGCCAGGACTCAGAGGACTCTCAGCAGCTGGACACAGTACCCATTGCCAGTCCCCTCACTGCAGCCGGCCAGTCACTCTGAGCCACCTCAGCCAGCATGGCCTTTGGCCACCAGAACCCTTGTCTGACCTCTGCATCCAGCCAGGAAAACCCCACTTTGCTGGGAATCCACCCAGAAGCAGAAGTTTATTCAGATCACCTGAAAACCCCAGAAGGGTCACAGTGGGTAAGAGACACACAGCCTCCAGCTCAGCCTCCAACAGGCCCCTGGGGGCAGCAGCCACCAGTGGAAATCGAGGGAGCCCCCAAAACCCCCAGGTCTGTGGCTCATAAGCGAAGCCTGTGGATCTCGATGGTGTGACTCAGTTTTCTCTCTGGGTATGGGAGGACACCAGGTCACATGTGGTTACATTCTGCCCATGAACGAGGCCAGGGGAGGCGATCAGCAGGCCCAGCCCTGAGCTGCCGTGGTTCTCACATCGGCCAGCTGCACACGCCAGCTAACTGGGATCCTCTCTCAACTTGGGAGTAGTGTCTTCTGGATCCACCTTCCACCTCCCCGCCCCCACCCCTCAACACACACAGGTTAATCTCTCAGTCCCTGGTGTAGGCTGGGACCAGGCGCCCCTGCCCTGGCCCCAGCTGGACTGTGTCTGCCTCCAAGCAGCAGAGGGGCCAGCTGACAAGTTGAATGGTATCTCTGGGAGCTGATAACAGAGCCCCTCCCAGGATGACCCTCCCAGCAGTGGAGCTGGGGCCAGAGTTCAAACTCATTAGCATACACAGGATGTCCAAAGCCTCGACCTCTCAACCTCTCTATTCCTGACCTCTAGGTTTTCATCTGGTGAGGGATCGCCAGCTCTCCCTCCCCTCCATTTGCTGTGACATCACCAGGCACTGGTCCCCCTTTATAACAGCATCCCCCAGTGGCTTTGTGTGGCCACCTGGAGGTGAGCGGAGAGCTGGACACAGCAGGATGAGATGCGTCAGTCACCAGCTCTGTGGTCTCCAACAGATGGGGGAGCAGGGGAGATGACAAGGTGACCCAGACCCCCACCTCTGAACTCCTACCCTCTGCCTCCACCAAAGTGCCTGAAAAGCCCCCACTGAGAACCCCCTGGTGGGGAAGAGTTTTCTGCACACAACCCTCGGCCCGCCTGGTGCCCTGACCATGCAGTCACACATGCGCTCTCTCTTCTCTCTCTCTCTCTCTCACACACACACACATGCGCGCGGTGAAAGCAGAGCTACAAACGCCCTCAGAAAAATGTCCTTCTACTTCTTACTAGTCCTTGTGCAGACATTGTCATCCTGGGACCTGAGGCCACCAGGACGTGTGTGGAGATCCCGACAGAACAGAGACCCTGCTGGGGGATGGGGGTGGGGAGGCAGGCGCTTTTCTGGAAGGAGGGTCAGTGGCTTTCAGAGGGTTTCTGCCTGGGTCAGGAGTCCCTCAGAGGGGCAGGCACGTGGCCGCATGGGGTTCTCATGCACACAGAGGAATGAGCCCCATGCCTCACACCTGGCCCCAGACCTGTGATGTGTGCAAACACAGCCGAGGGCAGGTGCTGGGCTTCCAGGGCATGTGGAATAGTGACCATTGCCCCAGAAGGCCGCCGGGACACATCCCTTTGGCTGTGTCTGCACAGTGGGCCCTCACCAGAATTAGGATGCTTCCCTGACTCAGCACCACAGCAGCTCTGCCCGGTCCTCACACACCTGGACCATGGGTGACCCCGAGGACTGCTCTGCGTGCCCACCAGGATGCACTTGGCTGGGTTGCAAACCCTGGCTCCTCCAGCCAAATGGCCAAAATTATCTCAGTGGCCTGAGAAAGAGTGACAGGCCTCTAGAAACTCCAAAAAAGTTGCAAAGAAAAACTATAGGCCTAAGAGTGATTTACAAAGCCCCACTGCAAAAGTGAGGTACAACTGAGGGTGGGGATGGCAGTGAGGGACCTCAGCCCCTCCCAGTACCTTCTTCTGTGGGACAGAGAGGGGTCTGCCATTTATGCAAGTATGAATAGCAATAGCCTATGGGCTGGGGACAATCAAGGGGTCAGGGCGATGCCTGTGGGCACAGCCTTCCTCACGGGCTGTTGGCCGGAGACGCCAGCCCAGTGCAGACCGTTGCTGTGTCTGTTGCCTGCTCTGTGGGGCGTGCCCTGCTCCGGGATTCAGCTGCCTTCCCTGCTTGCTGATTTGCGGCTGCCCTAATCCCACACTAATTAGATTTCTGCGTTGGTGGTGAAAGGGCCCCGTGCGTGCCAGCCTGCAGGCAGCCCAGCCCGCTGCTTGTTTTGCACAGAATTTTAATTGTTTCCAAATTAATCCATGGACTCGAGTGAGCTCAGTGGAGATAAGCCGGTCTCAGGGAAGGGAGCCATCGTGTTCCCACCTTCCCGGCCCGAAGCTGGCCGCCCCTCCAGTGGGCGTTGGGGGGCCTAGCCTCGGACATGACGCCATCGCCCAGAAATGTCCAGGGCCTTCTCCTGGTCTCCCTGCTTTGAGTGCTCAGCCGCTGGCTCAGGAAGTTTTCCTTCTGTTTGCTCTTGGCTCAGCCTCCCTCCTAATCCTATTTTCACCAGTTTCTATCCAATTTAATACAGCTTCCGTAAGTCAGAATTAATTACCCGACGTGCTCCCAGCCCTGCCGTCTCCTGCTCCCCACTCCTCATGCTAGGGACCGGGCTCAGGACGTGGGGCTTAGAGGGCAAGCAGGTGGAGGAGAGAAGACAACCCCCACTTGGAGGGTCTTGGGGGGTCTCACTTCCACACCGAGGAGCCCCTGCCAGGTTGAAGATCCCACCTCGACGTGTGAAGGACCAGCCTCTTCCACCAGAAGTCTTTTCTGACGGCCGCCACCTGTAATCACAGGCAGTGCCCAGGGCTGGGCTCACCTCCCGCCACTCTGCTCACTCGGACTGCCGCCTTGCAACTCGTGTGCATTGCAGTCCGATAAAATGAATAAAGGTACCAAGAGCACAGGCAGCAGAGGAAAAATAGATACACTGGACTTCACCAAAATTAAAAAACTTTTGTGTTTCAGAGGGCCGTTAAGAAGGTGAAAAGACAACCCACAGAGTGGGAGAACGTATTTGCAGATCATTATCTGGTAAAGGACTGGTGTCCAGAATACATAAAGAACTCTCACAACTCAACAATAGAAAAACAAATCACCTCATTTTAAAGGTGGGTAAAGGGTCTGGGCAGGTGTTTCTCCAAAGAAGCTACACAAATGGCAAATAACCGAAAGAAAGATGCTTAGCTGCATTAGTCATCAGGGGAGTGCAAATCAAATCCATCATAAGTTGCCACCTCACACCATCAGGGCAGCTGCTGTCAACAAACAGACCGACAAAACCCCCAACGTAATGAGTGTTGGGTAGGACATGGGCACGGGACAGGGGTGGCAGGCCGCCTTGCGGCCCAGCAGCTGTGCCAAAGCACCTGCTGGCAAAGAGGCGTCAAGCGGGGCTGGAGCAGACAAGCCGGCCAGGTGCCCGAGAGTGAGCCCCCTGGTCAGCCCGGGCCCCCAGCTGTGTGGCTGCCCCCTTCCCCCTCACATGGAGCTGGGTTTCCTGATAGGTCAGGAGACTGGCCTCAGGGGACACTTTGTCCCCTGGCCTGCCCCTTCAAGGGCACCTGCTGCCCGTGGGCTGAATCCTCCTCATCCCTGCCATGAGCACATGACCTGTGAGGTATTCTAGAAAGACAGAGGCTCAGGCAGCAACAGCTACTGGAGGCCTCCTGCCCCACTCTACCAGTGTCCCATAACATTTCTGTCTTGTTTCAGGAAGTCCTTTCTGGGTGTTCTCTGAACGCTTATGGGCTGCTGGTGGGATGTGAAATGGTGCAGCTGTTGTAAAAACAGTTGGGTGGCTCCTCAAAAGGCCAAGATAGAATCACCCTGTGACCCAGCAATTCTACTTCTAGGTGAATATTCAAGAGAATCAAAAATCTATATTCACACTAAAACTTGTACATGCATATTAATACCAACATTATTTACAATAGCCAAAAGTGGACACAACCCAAACACCCACCAATGAATGAATGGTTGAACAAAATGTGGTCCATCCACACAATGGAACATTAACTGGCCACAGAAGAGCAGTGGAGGTCTGCCATGTGCTACAAGATTACGGTGGCGAAGTAAGCGAGACACACAGACATGTTCTGAATGACAGACCCTACGTGCAACGTCCAGAACGAGCCATTTCGCAGACGGAAAGTAGATCAGTGGCTGTCTAGGGCTGCGGGGCCACGGTGGGGTGGTTAAAGGGCACAGGGTTTCCTTTCGGGGTGACAAATGTCCTAAAATTGGTTGTGATGATGGATGCTCAATTCCAGTATATTTAGTGCATATACTAAAAACAATTAAGTTGTACATTTTAAAATGGCAAATCCTATAGTATGTAAATTATACCTAAGGAGAGAAAAATAATTATTTAAAAATGAATAATGAGTGGACACAGGAAGATGAGATGGAAAGAGGGACCAAAAAGTGCAGAGAGTGCCCAGAACCCCGAAGGTCAGTCGAGGTGGGTCTGCTTGGAGCTTCCTGGTAGGCAAAGTAAAGATAGAAAGAAACTTATTATAATGGTGCTGTTGGCTCCCATGTGCCGAGTGCTTTGTGCTGAGCACATTCCAGGCACTTCTTACATGTGACTAGGTTCATCCCCGTAAGTGTAGGCTGGCAGCGGGCTTTATAGATAAGAAAACAGAGGCAGTCCTGAGGTCACCAGCTGGCAAACGGCAGAACCCAGATGACACCCTGGCACGCTCACCCCCACTGCTTCCCCACTTACCCGCTGTGTCCACAGATACGTGTGCAGTCAGCACCAGCAAGCGTGGCCGTATGTAGCCTTTCTAAAAGTGGTTCTGTAACTTGTTCTTGAGTGCAGGGTGCAGGGATGTCCCCACAGGGTGACACACGGCCAGACCAGCTAGGTGTCTCCCACAGACCAAGGGCAGCTTTGGGGCAGGCAGTCTTGAGGAGAAGGTTCAGGGCTCGTCACAGAAGGACACTGGCCAAAGAGGCCCCTTCTGGCCACCACAGTGACTAAAGCTTAATGTGTTTCGAGCCATGTGGGTTCTATGAAAGCGAGGGCCCCCTCCCAGATAGGTTTGGGACCCAGACGGGGAGGCCCGTGCACCCGGAGGCTGTCAGCCCCTGACGCCCCTGACGCCCACACAGAAGCACACATGCCCAGAGGTCGTGAGCCAACTCCAGACACAGCCTGTCTCTCCCAGGCCCAGGCCCTCGACGGTTCTGGGGCTCGTGGTCTAGGCGTGTTTTCTTTCTCCCCGCTGTTCCCTAGAATGACGTGGAAAAGGTGGAGCAGGCATAGGGGACCACGGCTCCCCTGTCAGTCCCTCTTAGAGGTCTCTGCAGACCCACCGGGTGCTGGGCCCTACCAAAGAGGAAGAACCTGGGCAGGCTCGCCCCCGCACTTGCCCCGGGCAGGCTGTGCCCAGCTTCCTGAGTATGAATACAGTTCCCCCTGAATGGAGTATCTTACACAGTCTTTTTGTGGAATCTTCTGCACTGGATTTTGCCCAGTTCTTAAACATCAGCATCATATGAGGCAATAAGCCAGCCTCAGGCCTCCCAGGGGAGGCTCAGCTCTGGGGCCTAGAGTCTCCACCACGCAGATCCTGAGGCCCTTTGCCAAAGTCACCAACATTGCTGCCCGCGCCTCCTTCCTGCGTCCAAACCCTGGGGAGGAGGGAACGCTCAGGGCGCAACCCACCCACGGGGGAGCCCTGGGCTCTGCTGTGTCCCTGCCTGGATTTTAGACAAGTGGCCAGCCCTGGCCCACTTTGTGGAGCTCTGAACAGGATCACCCCAGCTGGTAAACAGGCCCCCAGAGAAGATGGGTATGTAGGGGAGTCCCCCACAGGCGCCGGGAGGATCTGCTCCAGGCCTCTCTCAGACTACCAGCGGTTCCTGGGCTGTGGGAGCATCCCACCAGTCAACACTGGTTCTGTTGGGTCAGGGCCACCCACTCGGGCACAACCACATCTTAACTTCATTAATGACAGCTGCAATGATCCTATTTCCAAATGAGAACATAGCCAGAGGAACTGGGGGTCAACACGCCAACATGTGAATTTTTGGGGATGCAATTCAACCCATAACACCCCTTGCCAGAAACGTCCCCATCGGCACATCTTGTTTAAGGCCAATGTGTGTTCCAGGGAGTGGGTCAAACATGGTGCCACTGTTGGCGTGGGTGCGGCTTTTGGGCACGAGGCTGGGTCTCAGGGCCGGGCTGGGGGAGCGACCAGCAGTTCCGAGGGGGACTGAGGCCTGCTGAGCTGTGCATAGAGGAAAGAGTGCCGAGGGTATGGACTCTCAGGTCCCGCGTGTGGCACCCACATCGCACCGCACGGTACAGGGAATTCACATTGCAGATGGGCTTGAGTTTGTCGACCTCTGGCTGAGATGGCAGGGCCCTGTGTTACAAAGGTGGCCCGATGTCATTGCGGTGGTCTTCAGATGCAGAAGAGCAAGCTAGAGAGGTGGGGAGTGAGGACCTCTGGCCAGCGTTTGGAGACGGAGAAGGGGCGATCAGCCAAGGAAGGCGGGGCCTCCAGAAG
Source organism: Tonatia bakeri (assembly GCA_004024845.1). Taxonomy (NCBI): domain Eukaryota; kingdom Metazoa; phylum Chordata; class Mammalia; order Chiroptera; family Phyllostomidae; genus Tonatia; species Tonatia bakeri. The sequence continues at coordinate 177,674 of PVIA01001997.1, forward strand.
CTGAAAGACAGAAACGAGTTTTCTCTGAGGCTTCCAGAAGGACCTGGCCTTTCGGACATCTGGGCTTTAACCCAGTGAGGCCCGTGTCGGGTTCCTGCCCCCGGAACTGTGAGAGAATAAACTGTTGTTGTTTTAAGGCAATGGCCTTGTGGTGGTCTGTTATAGCAGTGATGGGAACGAGTCATCCCCACCCCCATGCCCCCCATGCAGGAACGGAGGTCCCTGAGAACAAGGCCTAGCACCCCAGCTGCCCACGCGAGCCCAGCAAACCAGCCGCAGAGGCTTCTGACCAAGTGCTGGCGGAGTGCGGTGGAGGGCTCCGGGGGACACGGCGCAGCCTCACCCATGGTTGGCATCATACAACAAGCCTTGTGATGTGCAAGGCCACAACCTGGGTGCTGGCTCCGTGGACAGCCAGCTCTGACAGGGTAACTGACCCTGGGCTAGGGGCTGCCTTTGGGGCCCTGAGGCTCCTTGGGGGGCCTGTGGGATCCCGACAGTGCTGGGCACGCCCGCCTGTCCCACCCCAGGCCCTGGAGGCCTCTGTCCTCCACCGACCCCAGCCTGAGTGGCCAGCCTGCCCAGCTGCTCCGAGCAGACCCGGCCACAGAGAATGGGCCCGGCCCCAACACACACAACCCCAGAGCCCTGGCCGGGAGCACCCTCCCAGAGGGAGCAGCTTCCAGCCATCCAGGATGTCGTCTCTGTCGCTGAGACTGGTTGGGGTCATACCGTCACCAAACACTGTCCTTAAACTCGGGTCGGTGCCAGTGTGTGCTGTACTCTGTGCCTCCCCACTGCTCAGAGGGGCCTGTGGCCACCAGCTCAAGGCCCACACCTGGACCCCCACTCTGAAGAGACAGCTCACCCACTCAGTTCTGCAGACAGAACCCAGGAAAGGCCAAGAGACGAGACACCCACTGGGCTCAGGCTGCCCTCAGGGCAGAAGCGCCTAGACACTGACCCCCACCCCAGCCACTGTCAATCTCACCAGAGCCGGACCATTGCCCTGTGGGGGGTCTCTGCTTCGTTGGCCTCTGCCCTCAAGTGCCTGGCCAGCTCCTCCTGCTGCCTGTGTCTTCAGCACAGCCCAAGATTTCACTGGGCCACTGGAGCTCAGAATAACCCAGGAGAAGCTGCTGAGTGGGGTGAGGGGACATGGGGCATTCAGGCAGAAAGGCTCGGCTCCCCTCTCAGGCAGACTAGCAGACAGAGTGCCGACCTGCAGCCCACATCTGTCTGTGAGCGCAGTGTGTGTCCATTGTGTGTTCCCCATGAGTGTGCGTGCCTGTGTCTCTGCTGCATTCCCCAAGTGTGTGAGCACGACAGTGTGTGCATGCATCTAGCTTTCGGGAGTGAGTGCTTCTTAGGGTTTTGGGAGGCATAAGGGGCTCAGCTGGGCCCCAGGATCCTGTGGGCGGCAGGACACTCAGTGCTGGGCCTGGGCCTGTGGTGGATCCGAGAGGACCTTTCAGTTCTCACTGCCTCAGATGCCCCCTGTCTGCTCTGTGGCTAGGGGTAGGCATACCGGACAGGTCCATGGCATGGGCAGAGGCGGGAGGTGGGACCCAGCACTCCGGTCTCCAGGACTGGGTGACCTGTCCTGAGTGTCCTGTGCCGCTGAACAGCCCTGACCAGGAGACCACCTGAGCTCCCATAGCTGGGGACCCAGGGCAGCCCCTCCCAGCGCTCTGCAGTGACCCCGCCGCCTTCCCAAATATACGGATTTCAGGACAGCTGTTCAGCTATCGAATCACCTTGGGAAACAGACAGATGCCGCCTGACAGTGCTGGGGTAATCTGCACCTTCCTGAGGACATGGAGGGCCACTGGGAGCCTTGAAGACCGATTTTCTACCCGACTTTACTGGCTCCTGTCTCCCCAAGCACGGCCCCCACTGTGGCCTCGGGGTGTCGGGGTCCAGAGCTGCTTTGGACCTCACCTTCCCCTGGACCCGGCCCCGCTTGCCTGCAGGGGGCTCCTGGGTATTAGTGAGCCCACTTGAGGGCTTCTGGGTGGTTTCAGTGCCTCAGATGAGAGCCGTTCCTGCCGGCAAGACTGCAGTTTTCCAAGAGGTACCGGAGAGAGAAATCCACCAGCATCACAAATCTGCCATGGGGGGTCTCCTTTCAAAACATACTCAAAACTCAAAAAATGGATTTATTTAAAAAAAAAAAAAAAGGTCATTAGTGACACAGGCAGCCGTGGGTCCATCAAGGCAAACAGGGCTGTAAACACCCCCCACCCCCTGAGTGTTTAGCAAGAGGGATGAGGTTAATATGTGTCTCGTGACTCCTACCATGCACCCAGCTCTACACCACTGGCTGAATGCGTTCAAATAGAGGAAGATGCATTGTAAGACGTGGGTTGTCACCCTATAGGGAGCATGAGCTGGGGACACAGAACAGGCCCTTGGGCTCTCTGACCGGTGGTGGGAGAATGGGGGAGGCTGGCCACGGTGAGTTGGAGTCAGGCTGTGGCCTCACCAGTCACAGCACTGAGTGTGCGTCTCAGGGCTTCCCTGGCCTCAGAGCCCAGGTTCCCCACTCACTCCGCCCACTCACTTCTCTCTCCACCCCAGCGCATGCTGGCGGGTAAGAGTCAGGACAGAGTCGCGCCTTCAGGTGCCTCCCCACCCACACGGGACAGGCCCAGCTGAGAATGTGACGTGGAAACAGGCAGGGAACCTGCTCTGGGGGAGAAGATCAGAGGGACTCAACCACCAGCCGAGATTGCCAAGAACTGCCGGCACCCACAGCGGCTACAGAAAACCAGTGGGAATCGGGGCCCAGAACCAGGCTCATACACCAGGACTTAAAACAATAGAAACTTACTTTCTCCTGTTCTGGAGGCCAGAATTGCTAAATCAAGGTGTCAGCAGGGTTTCGTTCTTCCGGTGGCTCCAGGGAAGGTGATGCCACACCCATGGACCTGAGAACACTTGCCTTGCCTTCCTTCCTTTCTCTTCCTTGGGAAGGTGAGAGGTCTCCAGTCCACAGCTGAGACCACATGGTCACACAGCAGGTCACCCCAAGTGGAAGCCATCTTGCAGAGCGGTGTCATGGAAACTGCTCATGGTCAACATGCTTGCGCCCACTCATGTATGGCAAGGTTCCCCCAACCTGTGCCCTGCCTCTCCGGTGGTACTGCTGTAGGCCATCTGGTTTCAATGTCACAGCCCAGGCACATTTCCATGGCTGTCTCTGTTTCCCGCTTGCTGACAGGCAGCAGTTTTAATATGGGTTACAGCCGTCTGCCCATCCAGTACCTCCAACATACAACAGGAAGTCCTCCCAGACCCCTTCATGCCAGCCTCTGTGTCTCTAGTCCTTTTTATGGCCTTACATTTGAGACACTAGGGAGACTGGGGGCACAGGACATGCCGCACTGGGCATGGGACAGGGGCCGTAGGCCGCCTTGTGGCCCAGCAGCTACACTGAAGCGCCTGCTGGCAAAGAGGCGTCAAGCGGGGCTGGAGCAGACAAGCCAGCCAGGTGCCCGAGAGTGAGCTCCCTGGTCAGCCCGGGCCCCCAGCTGTGTGGCTGCCCCCTTCTCCCTCACATGGAGCTGGGCTTCCTGATAGGTCAGGAGACTGGCCTCAGGGGACACTTTGTCCCCTGGCCTGCCCCTTCAGGGCACCTGCTGCCCGTGGGCTGAATCCTCCTCATCCCCGCCATGAGCATGTGACCTGCCAGGTATTCTAGAAAGACAGAGGCTCAGGCAGCAATAGCTATTGGAGGCCTCCTGCCCCCCTCTGCCAGTGTCCCATAACATTTCTGTCTTATTTCTGGGAAGTCCTTTCTTGGGCGTTCTCTGAATACCTACCGTGTGCGGCCAGCCCAGGCCAGGCCAGGTCTCCGCAGCCTGAAGGCCAGCCAAGCGGCTCTCCGCTCCAGACTCTTCCTCCGTGCAGCCCAGCAGGCCCCCTTCTTCTCCCAGCACACTGTGGCCTGCCGTCCTCCCGGGGAGAGGCTGCGATTGAGGCTCCTTCCCTTGTTTACTTCTTTTTTAGAAACTCAACCCAAACCACCTCTCAGAACGTGGCTCTGGGGTTGCCCTTCCAGCCTGATCCCTCAGGACCACCCCTCCCCGCAAGCCTTCCCACTTCCCAGACACCCAGCGGTGCCACGGGAGGCTGCCTTTCTCCTTGTCTGGCCAGCTCCGGCTTCAGGCCCCTGGACATGCACCTTTAACCAGCTCATTCCCCACAGCACCTGGGGGCTCCCTCCTGTCCACAGGCCCCTGTGCCCCACAGAACAGCCCCACCCCTTTGGACCTGGCTGTGCGCCCAGAAGTCGGCTCGTGTCTGGGAGCTCCCACACTTCTGGACCTCAACTGCCAGAGCTACACATGGGCGCTGTACTGCGCTGAACAACATCCCCCCAGATTCATGTCCATCGGAACCTCAGAATGTGACCCTATTTGGGAAGAGTCTTCACAGATGTAATGAAACCAGAATAGGTCATTCCGGATTAGGATGAACCCTGATCTGATGGCCCGTGTGTGTACAATAAGAGGAAGCACAGATGAGCACGGAGGGAAGGTGGCCAGGTGACTTCAGGGCCACGGACTGGAGCAATGGGCCCTGGGCACAGGCTGCTGGCCTCTGAAACTGCCCAAGTACACATTGCCACTGTTTCAGCTGCCCAGTTCCTTTGGGATGGTTGTAGTGACCCCATAACACTGACACAGGCACCTCATTACTGCCCATCCCTGTGGGGGTTGGGGGTCCACCAGCTCCTGGGTCTTGCCTGAAAGGACCATCTGTAAGCACCATCGGTGACACCCTGACTTTCCCTTTGGCCAGGGAGGCAGGGGCAAGGGTAGGATGCCAACCAGGACATCCCAGCCACACACTGGGTGACAGTGTCTGTAGGGACCAGGCTGGAGGTCCCTGCTGAGAGTCAGCAGATCCAGTGGAAGAAGTGTCAGACCCCTGCCTCCTGGGTCCCAGAAGCCCCCTCCCCACAGGGCCGTGGGGAGGAGGCAGTAGAGATTGCAGGAACTTGGCCCTAAGCTGGTCAGGTTCTCCTTCAGGGCCTGGAAGGGTAGGAGAAAGACATGAAGCCTCCGTTAGGAGTGGGGACCCAGCTTGGACCTTGGGCAGAGGGTTAGACCCCGGGCCAACCTCTGGTTCCCTGGCCTGGCAGGGCCGCCTGCCGTCCAGGACGTGTCCATTCTGTGAGGCTTCCCCACCCTCCTCCTTGTCTGGACACCTCAAGAGCTATTTCAGGTGCCTGGTGGAGACTCAACTCATCTAGCCAGACGGGGGCATGGCCCCCACCCACCCAGCCCTCCCTTCCAGGTGCCCTGGCCCCGTACGCCTTGGTGACTCACACCGATGTCAGGCTGCCGGGTGTCTCGGTGCAGGGCGGCCCCAGTAGTGAGGAGTACTCAGTGCCAGGTGTCCTGCGGAGGGCCAGCAGACCAGGAGCCCAAGCCTGGGGATGCTCCTCCAGCCCCTTGGCCGCTGCCCTGACCCCCACGTGAGCATCTTTGCACATCTATTCCCCACTGGACACAAGGCACCACCTGCAAGCTCCCCTGGTGGCCTGGGTGTTAACGTGGTGAACAGGACAGAGGGCCTCTCCTTCCAGGGACCCAAGCCAGCAGCCTCGGCCCCTTGGCACCAAGGCATGTCCCCACCTGGAAGAGGGGGATCAGATGGCACCAGTATTCTCACGCTCCCCATAGGGCTCACATCAGCCTCCTCTCTTGCTCTGCGCCATTCCGCTCTAGGCTAGCTTCTCAAAGCCCCTGCTGAAAGCTGAGCAAAGGGCCCTGAGCAGCTCTGGGGAGTCCACTACCTGGAATGCTGGTGACGGTTTTGTGTGAACAGCAGCAGGAGGCATCTACTCGCTTCCCCAGCTGTCCACATCCTGCCCCAGCTGTGGCCACAGTGGGAGGGTTGGACGCGGACACCAGCCTGAGCTGGCTGATTGTGCTGCCTAGGGTATGACCAAAGACCAGACAGGTCCTATGTCCCGCGGGGCTGGAGTGAGTTCCCATCAGCAGTTCTGAGACCCCAGACCAGGGAAAGAAGGTAAGTCAGCCCAGCCCGCAGACCCCAAACCCTACCTCCTTTCTCCCCTTCCCCGACCACTTTCCAAAAATTCAAATCAGCACAAAATCAAGAAAGTAAAAATTATTATCACTGCATCTTTCAAATTGCAATTCCCTTCCTGGTTTACTGGAAAGTAAATTTTACAAATGACTTTCTGTAAAGAACTTGTTTTCGGCGAGTTTATATAGCTACCTCTGTTACAATAAAATCTGGAAGCCGCCTTGTGTGTGCTGGGCCCCTCCCCCTCGAACACTTAGAGGAGGTATTTCTGCATGAAATACGGCTCCCATCGGCAGGGCCCTGCTCTGAGGCAAAAATGAACACAGTAAATTCTGAGGAGGAGTTTGTTTAACCTCTCACCCCAAGGCAGTAAGTGTGGCTCTGAGCATCCTGGCACACTCTGATGTATTTTATGACACTTGGCAAGGCCCCACCGGAGACTGGAGAAAACCCACCGACCGTAGCCGCTGCGGGGGTGGGCTCTCTCGTGGGCGGCTCTCGTCTCACAGAAAAAGTTCTGAAGTCAACCAGGTCTCTACAGCAAACCCATTCGTTCGTTTGTTCGTTCGTTCATTCATTCGCAGCCACGCTTCTTGCTGCTGGACAAGACCCTAAAAGAGCCCCATCCCCCAGCCCCTGTCCACCCCGACATGGTTGGGCAGAGCTGGTGAGTGGGGAGCTTCGTAACACGCCCAGAGATTTGGAGGCACGGGTGAACAAAAAGGAGAACTCAGGGAAGCTTCGCCACACTTCGAGCCACCCTACCAGGCACGGGCCGCCTTCACAGAGAGTGAGCTCCTGTCTCGAGAGGCGAACAAGGAGAGGCTGAGGAGATGCTGGGTGTGGGACAGCCAGGGAGCAGGCTGGGCCGGCAGCCCCATGTCCCCCTCGGAAACTCAGAGCCAGAATGCCCTCGTGGACCTGGGTCTGCAGCCTCTGGTCACAGCCTGCTTCCTCTTGTCAATGACAGGAATTTGGAAGGAGGAGGTGACCAGGCCCAAGAAGGTGAGAACTCGAACCTACATTTGTCCCCATTAGAGACATGGCTCGTCTCTAAGAGAGTCTCAGCCCTGGGTTTTATAAGACTGATTTTTAAGCTCCAACACAGAATTTGGGCCTGGATGACCAGCCTCTAGAGAGATCGTTCCTCCACAGCCATCAGCCGCCAGGGGCTGCTGCAGGAGCTGAGTTTGGACCAGCAGGATGCCCGGGGAATGGGCCCATGCTAGAACTGAGGAGAAAGGAGCAGTCTTCCACATTCCTGGACACCCACTGGAAATAGACATTTCATAAACGAGTCTTATTAAAATAAGCCGGGGAAACTTTCTCTGATTTGCTTTTGGCAAAGTAAAGGAATAGACCTACTGCATGAGTTGGGGAGAGGGGGGATGCCTACGCAGGCATCAACCTTCCTCCTCGGCCCAGGGCCCCCATCTCTGCCCGAGCCCGAGGGTCCCATCCACCCCAGGCTTGGGGCCTCTCCCAGCAGCCCCGTAGCCGCCCTGCAGGCTCCCTCTGCCACCGCCACTGGGGAGGCCCAGCCGGCACCACCTTCCCCCTACATCAATATTGACCCAGCCCGGGAGTGGGGGGCCCCCGCAGTGCAGCTCACACTCGCCTGCCTCACTCCCCAGACTCCTGAAATGTTTGTGGATGGTTGGGAACCACCCTGGGCTCCACGCAGGGTGTCCACATTTACATTGGGAGAAATGACAGGTTTTCTTTTTTTTCTCCACAGAATGTTCATTAGTGGCTTCTGGATGGGAGAGAAGCCTGAGGATTAAAGCCTCCCAGGAGTGTGAAGCTCACCGTTGTGCTCGCCACGGCCTATGCCGGCGTGGAGCCAGAGGCAGCCACACCACGTGGCTCCTCGCGCTGCGGCGGTTTGCTGGGGGCTTCGGTGCCAAGGTTTGGTTTCAGGGAGGGCCAGCTGGGAGGCCGGCCGCCACGTGTGTCCGTGCCGTGCTCCCTGCAAAGGGGGGTCCGCACAGGTAGTGAGGAACCCCCAGGCCTGTCCCCGGGGAGGGGCTGTTGGGTGTATGTCGGGGGCACAGAAGCTTCTGGAAGCCCTCCCAGCATGTGGCCACAGGCTGCCTGACATCACATTGACCTGCCCTGCAGTGTCTATAGTGCCACAATGCAGCACTGCAGACCTGGTGGCTTAAACCACATAGCTGTGCTTCCTCCCAGTCCTGGAGGCTGGAAGTCCAAGATCAAGGTGTTGGCAGTGCTGGTTCCTCCCGAGGCCTTGGCTGGTAGGTAGACGTCCCCTCCCTGTGTCTTCACATGGCCCCTCCTGTGCACGCCTGTGCCCCAATCCACAGACACTGGTTATGTGGGGCTGGGCTTACCCCGACGACTTCATTTTGCCCTAATCACCTCTTTCAATCCCCCGTGTCCAAATGCAGCCGAATTGCAAGGAACCTGGGGTCAGAACTTCAGCATGGGAATTTGGGGGTACACACTAAGAGCTGCTATATCTGTCTGTTGCCCAGGTGACAGTGAAAATGAGACCCGCCGCCCAGGTGTTCAGAGCTTGGCCATTCGCAGATGGCTGCAGGTTTATCATTCCCTTGACCTTGTGGGAGGGGCGACAACCTCCCCCATTTCCCAGGCCCAAAGGCAGGGCATAGAGATGGAGACACAGGACTAGAATCCCTGGGAGGCATGGAGGGGACACACTTGCTGTCCAGGGGACCCAGAACTAGGCCGGTATGCTGGCCTGAAGGGTGGTGGGGAGAGGCTGGAGATGATTTTTAACTCGCTCTTCCATCCCCAGGAGTCCTGGTGGTGCAGCACCTGGGCCAGGTGCATCATCTCTTCTAGCCTCAGTTTCCCCATCTATAAAATGAATGCACTCAGAGTTGGCACCTGGAGGCCACATGTGTGAGTTTCCTTTCCACAGCAGCTATTATTACTACCAGCGATGTCAAGGTCGGAAAATCACGTCCAGGGGCAAAGGTGTCAAAGGGTGTACAACCCTTGGCAGAGGTAGCACCCAGACAGGCCTGGACGACTGATGCCATAGAAACTTCTCCTCTCCCACCCCTGCCAAGGGCCACCCCTGCTGCTGTATCAGGGGCCCCTGTGCCCACCCCCTGCACCCGGGCCTTGTCCCTGCACTTCCTGTGTCAAGCTGGGACCTGGCCATGGAGGAGACTTCCTGAGATGTCATAGCCTCTAGGGGCACCGGGGGACACTGCTCAGGGCTGGCACTGTGCTGGGGGACCAAGTCTACCAGCCTTTAGAGAAATGACCTAGCCACCCAGCACTGCTCTTAATGAGGCCTGACAGCCACAAATGATGAAAAGGGATGTTATGCCAGAGGACTTTCCCCGGGGCAGAATTTGCCTTGTACAGCATCCAGGTGCTACTATCAGAATGGAGAGGGTGGCGTGTAGGGCATGTGGGACTCTGGGCAACCAATGGCCACTCCAGCCCCTTCTGGGACCAAGTCTGGGCTCTCAGCCCAGCCAGGCAGTGTAAGAAGCCCTCCCAGGGTTCAGCCGTGGGCAGAACTTTCCATAAAGCCTGGAAAATCTCTCTGTGGCCTGCCTGTTCTCTGAGAGTGGTGTGTGACTGAGGAGGGGTGTGCAGGGGGAGCTAGCCCCTGGGCCCCGTGGGACTATGTCCATGAGTATGGGCTGAGTGTACCTGTGGCGGTCACCAGGTATGCACACAGCACATGGGGCCTGATGTGGGGACACAGGAGGGGTGCGGCGGGTTCAGCACCAGTTCCTCGTTCTAAGCTGGGGTCCTGGGCTCTGGGCAGGGGTTTCGGGATGCTCGCTAGGCCTGGGCCACACCCCCAGGAGGCCGCGTGCCCTCCTGCCTTCGCTGCAGCACCCTTCTTCACACTGGCTGCCCCTGAGAAGGGCAGAGTCTGTCCCGGCGCTTCGCCCCGCACCCCCAGTCCGATCCCACCCCACCCTGCCGACTCAGCCCTGACGAGGACTTCCATCCCTTCACACTTAAATCTTTCCCCTGACCTGGGGGGCCACGCCTGCCTCCACTGCCCATCTTCCGCTTTGGGTGGACACCAGCCATCCGGCTGTCCAACCTGCCTCCCGCTGTCCTGGCCCATGGTACATCACTCAGGTCTTCCAGCCTTTCAGAAAAGGTCGGATTTTAAGTGGCCACATGCAAATGGTCTGGATGAGTCACCTTCCACCTGAGTCATCCTGGCTGTTGCGAATCTTTCTATTTTAATTCCTTTTCTTTATTGAGGCGAGAGTCACGTAACATAACGTTGACCATTTTAAAGTGTACGATCCTGTGGCATTTAGTTCATTCACAGTGGGATGTGGCCATCACTTCTATCCAGTTCTTGAATGTTTTCATCACCCTGTACCCATCACCACTCACTTCCCTACCCCGCTTCCCCAGCCCCTGGCGACCTCTAACCTGCTTTCTGTCCCATGGATTTGCCTACTCTGGATATTTCCTATAGATGGAATCATACCCTCTGTGGGCTTCTGTGCCTGGCTTCTTTCACTGAGCATGGCGTTTCTGAGGTTCACCCATGCCCTAGCATGTGGCAGGACTACAGTTCTTTCATGGCTGCGTAATGGTCCACTGTGTGGATGGGCTACGCTTGTCTGCCCTTCAGCCTGACCCTTGTCACCCTGTTCTTCCAGGACCACAAGAGCAAGCACTTCAAACCGCCATGCTTGGCCCCAGTCTGCATATCCGGCCACCACACAGTCAGGTATCAATGTGCAGTGGTTTATCCCGTAGGCATCACTGGGAAGCCAGGTGACAGGGCTACCCAAGGACAGTTTGAATGTCACTAACTTTAAACTGCCCAAATGTGGCACGTCAGGGGCCTGGGTGCCTGTACCAGGTGCTTCCTCTGTACAGAGACAGATTCCCTGTTCACAGAGGTCACTCCGTGTGCACTGTCCCCTCTGAGGGTAGTCCCCATTACTCTAAAAGCAGGCTCTGAGGCTGGCATAAGGGGCTGCCAGCGTCCTCTCGCCCATCCCCCGGAGGTGAGCTGTGGCCTCCCAGGCGAGCTGAGAGAGGCGCCCACCACCCACCGCCGCTCTGGGACAGGCAGAGACCGGAGGCCGTGTGCCCCGGCTGGCTCCCACGCCTCCTCCAAGCGAGCCAGCCTCTGCCTTCCCTCCCACTCTCCCTTCCCCGGCTTCCAACTGACTTTCCTGCTGGCATTTTGGGGAAAGTGAATCCCCTGGGGGCAAATGGCATCTGTCCAAATGAGCTTTCTGAGTCTGCTTTAAAACACTTCGGGAAGCTCCAGGAGAAAAAATATGGTTTTGATTTTCTGGAGCAGGCTTAGGCCCCCAGCTCAGCCCACATGGCCAGAGAGCCGGTCTCACCGATTCTCACCCAGACGCGGCGTCAGGGAGCGCGTGGTTGAGGAGCCAGCCAGGCGGAGCTGCTGACAAGTGCCTAGGGCTCCTGTCTGAGGGTGCTGCTCCCTCTGGCCCCAGCCTCCCGTGGCCTCAGACACAGCCTGACAGCTGAGCTCAGATAGGCCACTTGTCAAGGTCACTGAGAAACTTGGGTTGGACAGGAGAAAAAGTCGATCCCATGGGGCTTCAGGAGAGATCTCAGCCCCTGGCGGTCACAGCGGCCCTTTTCCAATCCGGTGGCTGGGTGACTGGGGGTTGTCAGCGGCCCCCTCCTGCCCTGCACAGCATGGCGAGGTGAGCTCCCCTGAGCAGGAAGGATCCTGGGGCAGCCGTGCATGTGGACACTGATGAGGCCCTCCTAAGAGCACGGGCTGTTGCTTGCCTTGTCTGCCTTTGCTGGTGTTTCCAGGCCTGCAGGTGGCAGGGAGGGTCCAGCCACCTAGAGTCCTTGGCAAGCTGTCCCCTGGGGGCTCCTGCTGACCCTCCCGGACCAGGCTCTGAAAAGCCCCAGGAGTACCTGCCAGCCTCCTGGATCTGGGGTCACAGGGAAAAGGGCCTCCTGTTCCCAGGGGTCCCTAAAAGTCTGCACACCTGCCTGCCCATCCCTGATTAGCTGGAGAAAAGCCCAAGAGGCCTCACTGTCTCTGACTCCTTATAACCCCAGAGGCCCCAGTTCCTTGTGGGCAGAATGGGGAGACTCCAACCAGTAGAGAATCTGAACAATATCACGTGGGGCCTTGGCAAGTGCCCCATGCTCAGCCTATGGGTCCGGGCTGGGGTACAACTGAGTGCTCCCCACCCAGACTCTGTCCCAAAGTCCCCATTCACCCTTCTGGGGCTTGAAGCCTGTCCCCAATCGCAGCTGCTGATGGGCAGAGCCATGTGCCTGGCATGAGGGGCTAGGGTGAACAATGACCAGAGTGAGCCTGCTGTGGCATTCTAGGGGTTCACAGTTTGTGGGCTGGGATGACGAGGACTTACATAGTCACACCCATTGTGGTAACTGCCGATGGTGACCTGGGCTTCGGGAAAAACAATCAGATGGGCTCATTGTTCAGGGCAGTCAGGAAGGCTTCTCAGAGGAGGCAGTATATGATCCGACAGTGGGAGGGTAGGGAGGCATGTGTGGGACTGAGGACACCCGGGGACATGAGGCAGTGGATACCACTCACCCCTTCTCCCCGGAGGAGGGTGTCCCTTTACAGCAGCGACCTCCAGGAAGGTCCCTGGGGCCTGCTGTCCATCCTCCATGGACTGGAGACAAACAGATGACCCACTGCAGCCCATCTGGTCTCAGGGGAAGTGGAGAGTGCCACGCCAGCTTGCTCTGTCCCAAGCCAGCTGGTGCCCTTCTTTCCTTCCATCTTTCTTTTGGGTGGAGGGTGCAGAGAGCTGAATGCTGCCCCGAGCACCCTGGGCCGCCCACCCCCATCTCCTTAGTATTCTCCCCCACCCTCTCCTCTGTGATCTCCCCCGCAGCACCAGCCCGGGGGCTCCAGCTCCTCCCAGGGCATCTCCTTGAGAACCAGCCATTTTCGAACACAGTGCCCTTCTGCCCCCAGGCTCAGTCCAGCTCAGTGCCCACCCGGGAACCAGTACCCGCATCTGATAGCACATTGTTTCCAACTGCTGCAAAAATCCCCAGACTTCCCCCAGCTCGAACCCCCGAGTCCCCCAGAGCTCCAGAGCTCAGAGCCTCCTGTGTGTGCCTATGAAGGGCAGAGTCTCTGGGACGCCAGCAGGGCCACTGGGTGCACGTGTCCTCCATCCCATGACGTCTTCCCCAGGAGTCGTCCAGACTCAGAGCACGGTGCCCCTCTGGCTTCTCCATCCCGTGGCTGCATGGCTGTCTCCCTCTTCAACCCTGTCAGCCGGGCTCCTCGAGGCCCCAGCCTCTTATTTAAAATAAGAGCTCTTGGTGGCACACTGGAAAAGCTGCCATCTCCTTCCTGGCTGGCTTCCTAGCCCCTCTGAGGGCCCAGGCAGACAGCTCCCAGGTGCCCACTAGCCAGATGGGTAAACAGAATCTGAGTCTCTCCTGATGTGCCTGGGGGTGGGGTGAGCCACCAGCAGGAACCATGGAAGCTGCCTGTAGCTGGCGGCCCTCCACCCTCCTGACACTGCATCAGGGGGCAAAGACTGGAGGGCAACACAGTGCATTTTGCAGACTTGAGCTTCAGGGACTCAGAATAAAAGAGGACTATTCTCAGGACTCTCCAGGGGCTTTATGCAAATGAGCCTCCCCTGAGACTGTTCTACAAAAGGCAGGGAGCAGACACTCCCACACTCTGGATCTGCCGCTCTGCCACCCTGCCACCCACGAACCCTGTGGAATTAGCTCGCAAATGGGAGGAACAGGTGACAGGCACCCTCAAGAAGAGACTCAGCCACCCATCTCAAACTGGGGTGTGCTGAACGGGAGGCAGGAGCCAGACCCCACTGCAAATTGAAATGTGATTTATCTCCTTTCCAAAGACACCAAGCTGGCTGCATCCCTGATCTGCAAGAAAATTACTTTCCTGCCAGATGAGAACAGGACGCCCACCTTCCCGCAGCTCTGGCTTGTCTTCCTCCAGTGACAGAGTTCAGCAGCGTCTGCTAACTCCTGACGCTGCTTGCATTCTTGAAACAATGAGAACCCCGCTTATCCCAGCGGGCTGGGCCTGTGACATCCATTTGCCCGCAGTGGGGCTGGGGCTGCTGTTCACGGGAGGAAATACTCCAGCCAGCGCTTCCTGCTCAGGGGGCCTGGCATCCCTGCAGCTCCCGCTGGGCTGGCCATCATGGCAGCAGGTCCCAGGCCAGGCTTGGCGTCCAAATCCTGAGCTAAGCATCTGCCCACAGGCATCTGTGTCCCTGACACCATTCCTGGGGGGAGGGGTGTGTTCTTGCCATTTCGCAGATGGACCACTGAGATCAGAGAGGCCAGTAACTTGTCCATATCCATGCACCCCAGGGGGCCCAAGCTGCCAGATGCCACCCACCGTGCCCCAGGATGAACATTTCCCCCTCTCCGTATTTGGAAAAAAGCAGAAGCCTCAGGTTTCTAGAGCCAGGGTCACCCAGGCACTTTATCCACCTTTGTCCCTCCCTCCCCCTTTTGTGAACAAGTTCTTCAGAGGACATGAGTGACCCCAGAAGGCGAAGGGGAAGGGAGGAGAGGGCCGGAGGGCCCGCCTCTTCAGAGGTAATACCCAGTGTGTCCAGGCCTGCCTTAGCCCCGCACACGTATCTGAGAGGGGCACACGCTGTCAGATGGTGTGTTGAGGAAGCATTGCCAATGCTGCCCCAGGGTGTCTGGATGCCCTGCCACCGACAGGACAATTGTTATTTGGAAGTAGGTGTGGCCTCTTTTCCATGCATCCCTGACTTGGAGTGGAGCCTCTTCCCGGTGGAGACGGCACCCAGAACTTGCCTTCTGCCTGTTCGAGGGGCAGCCCTCTGCCCAAAGCAGCCCAGTTCCCATGAGGGTCTCAGGCGCTCAGGAGCAATGCCTGGGGAACAGCCTGGCCGCCCGTCCAGGTTCAAGTCCTGGCACCAGCTCTGCGAGGTGTCCCAGTGGTCGTGTCATCTGTCCCTCAACATCCAGCCCAGAAAGGGCTGCTGACTGACTGGTTGGCACACCCAGAGCAGGGGAGACCCCTCTCCCAACCTGCCTTGGGTTTTACGCACACTCCGAGCATTCCTGAGGCGACACCCAGCGAAGGAACTGGACACATCTCAAAGCTGCAGGAAACCAGGGAGCCAGCAGCTCCAGGCGGCTTTCAAATCCAGCCCCCAGAGGGCTGCAGGGTCATAGGGATGGGACAGGTTGAGCCTCCCACTGTCCAGAAGCTGTGGGTAGTGGGCCGCACTATGTAGGCCCAATTCACAGGCTCTCTGATCTTGCTCCCCCCAGAGCAGTTCAATTCCTCTGAGTGGGAGAACCGGATCTGTGGGTGGCACTTTTTTCCTGGTGGAGTCTAAATAACCATGGCAGCAGAAGCTATAAGGAGGGTAGGGCCAGGCTCTGAGGAGTTCCTCCTAAGTCTTCAGAGCTCCTTTCCACTTCCCTCCCCTCCCGTTTCCTCCTCTCTCCTCCCCCACTGTCCCCTTTTCTCTCTTTTTTCTCTCCCCTCCTCTCCGATCTCTTCTTTCCTCTCCTCTCCATCTCTCTCCTCCCCTCTCTCCACCTTCCCTCCCCCTCTCCCCTCCCCCTCTCCCCCGCCCTGTCTTCTGCCTCTCACAGCGCAGGAGCACTCCCACTGCTGGCCTCTGTCCCCTGGGCTGGGACTGGAGTCCAGGGGTCAGAACCTTTGCCCAAAGCCCCTCTGCATCTAAATATTTACTGCCATTGTCTGCACACAAAAATTAATACCCCGATTTTGCCGGGCAAGTCGAACTGCCCACTTGCCTTTGGAAAGTGAGGCTGGCGCTGCTCCACTCTGGCTGGCCACAGTGTCAGTGCCCACAATGCCCGCGCAGGGGCCGCTGGTTGCGCATACAAAGCACCCAGCCAGCCATTATCATTCTGGAGCTGAAATCCACCCCAGCGTGCATCTCATCGGTCATTCAGCAGCCCGTAATGACTTGTCAGTTCCTTGCCCTGCCATTTTCTGTCTAATTAATTCTTTTATTGTGCACCGGATAAAGAAAGACAAAGGCCTCCCGGCAATAATGATTCATTAAAATGCAGCGCCTTCCCTAGAGTTGTTGGCCCTGTACCAGCCTGGCTGCTCTGCCCTGCCAGGCCTCGCACCCCTTAACCCTTTGCGGGGCTCTGGCTTGGGGTGCCAGCCCGCCTCAGCCTCTGGGGAGCAGATGAGTGGGGCTCCTGCAGCTGCTGGTGTTCAGGGAAGAGGCTGACCTGAGCTGGTCAGGGAACCTCATGGAAAGGTCTTGTGAAGTGTCTCCCAAGGCAGCCAGAGCTGGAGGAGCTCAGGGCCTGGCCCAGCCCTCTGGGGAAGACTGGGGCCAGAGAGAGCTGGGAGGTGCGGAGAGGGCTTCTGCCGTGCGCACACAGGACCCCACAGGGGACAGCCTACCTGGGCAGGGGAGGCGACCTGAGCCCTTCCACCAGCCATTCCAGGGCCCAGCTGAGGGGGCCACGCAACAAGTCGCTGCAAGGCTGGGAGAGACAAGGCGAGAGAAGAGAAATTTCCAGGAGTCCAGGGACGAGTCTGCCAGCAGGATGCAGCTGGAAGGTGCCTGTCTCCTGTGTCTGTGTGTCGGCCTTGGCCACGTCTGGTCAGTCCTCAGGGAAACTGAGGTACAGAGATATACTGACAAATGGCAGAGCCTCCAACCACTGGCTCAACCAGCCTTCCTGTGGGGAAGACTGGAGGCCGCCTCCTGAAGCAGGAGGATCCAGTCCCAGAGGCAGAGACGGGAGAAGTGGCGGGGTTGAGCCCCCTACCTTTATTCAAATGCACCTTCTCTGCTGGTTTCACTTTTACTTAAGTTTCTTACTAGCAAACCCTCCCCCCTTTTGCAAATGTGAAAACAAGCATCATGTGATTGGAAGCAGTAGTAACACCACCAATAATCACTCTCAAGCTCAGTGCAAAGTGCTCCCTCATAGCAGGCCCCAATCTCACCGAGTCCCCCCAGCACCGGGGTGGGGGACATTCCCGTCTTAGAGGCGGGAAAACCAAGCTCCCAGAGGAAAGCCAGGTTCCCAAAGACATCTGGATGAAACCAAAGACACAACACCCCTGAGTGCCAGGCCTTGGCCCCTCTCAGCTCTGGACGGCCCTCACGTGAGGGTGGAGCCCACACCCCAGGGTATCTCTCCCTTCTGCCCCTTCCCTCACTGACTTTCCTCCTTCGCAGGCTCCCACAGCCCCCACCACCCCCGCCTGGGAAGGTGTCACCTGCAGACCTGCTCCCTCCAGGGTACAGGAGAACCCAAGTAGGCAAGCTTCTGCTGGGGTGAGACAGCAAGGAGGAGGCACTAGGACACAAAGCTTCCATCCAAAACACAGACAGGGAGATGAAGTTCCTCCCTTTCCCCAACGACGTGGAGTGTGCGGGTTCCAGGAGTGACAGGGACCAGGTGAGTCCCCGTGGCTCCCAAGCACGTCCTGGTCAGGGGTTACAGGTGGTCAGGAGGCACAGCCCTTCGCCTGATTGTGCAGCTCCACCATCACGTCCCCAGGATGGGTCAGGGCCACAAAGCAGGCTTCAGGTAGCAGGGCCCCGGGTCTGGGGCTGTGCTGATGGGCACCCTGCATCTACAGTCTCCTTCCCTTGGAATGATTCCTTGGCCCAAGTACTTGACGGGGCAGCCCCGTCTCCCTGTCTTGGGGTCCGCAATGTCCTCCAGTGGGAGGGGGATGCAGCAATGCCGAGTCCGTGGCTCTGAGACTGGGTCCTGGTTGATGCAGGTTTTCTGTGAGCCTGGTGGAAGAGTCCAAGGAGGCTGTCTACACAGGTGGCGAGGGCTTGTCTAGTGTTTGGTGGCCGTCATGTCCCCACTGGGAAACATCCCCCAGCCCCGATGGGCAGCAGCCCCTGTAGACTTGGTCAGCCAGGGAGGGCCCACGAAGATCCCCTAGGCCAGACACTGGGGAGAAAACATTGGGGTCCAGACACCAGGTCAGGACCCCAGGGCCGTGACACCCACCCTGGGCTCCTAAATGTGGCCTGAAGTCAAAGGAGGCTGCGTGCACCCCAAATCTGACTCCTGGGTCAGGCCTGGTGAGTGGGGGCTACAGGCCTCTCCCAGGCAGCTGCTTGGAGGCCATAGGCCTCCCCAAAGCTGACAGACACACTGGCGGTGAACTCACATCTAAACAGAAAATCCAGCCCTGAAAGTCGATATCGTCCCCGGACGGGCTATTGTGCCTGGGCCAGACGGGGCTTTTCTCCTCTCTCAGAGCCGGCCACATCATAAACGCCATTTCCCCTTTCTCTTTGAACAGGGCATTCTCTTTAGCTGAGATCAGAGGCAACATGCTCTTCTCTGGAGGAGGAAATAAGAAATGAG
This sequence comes from Tonatia bakeri, assembly GCA_004024845.1. NCBI lineage: Eukaryota > Metazoa > Chordata > Mammalia > Chiroptera > Phyllostomidae > Tonatia > Tonatia bakeri. The sequence goes on from PVIA01001997.1 coordinate 196,079, forward strand.
GAACTTTCCCGCCAGCCCATCCCCAGGACAGGCTGCTCCAGGTGAGAACAGGGCTCTGCACAACCTTGGACACACGTCACCTTGGACTTCGGGCAAGGCAGGGCTGAAGCTGGCCTCGTGAATAATGTCATCAGCCAGGAGCTCCTGAGAAACCCTCACCAGCTGGAGGACAGTCCCCAGGACCCCTCATAGAGGTCCTGACCCCCAGGGCACCCACCTGGGTTACCTCCCCAGAGCATCACTGAGGGAGATGGGGACCCCACGGCTCCAGCACCCTTCGGTGCCTGAGGATGCTTGCTGGGAGGCCAGCAACAGGGCCCCCAGATAGAAGAGGGGGCCTGGAACAGGCGGGGGGAAGTGCAGAGCCTCTCGTCCCCGTGCCCTCAGCCCAGGCAGGGGCATAATTTCTCCAAGGTAGTGCTAACTGTCCTTCCTCTCCCTGAAGCTTCATGAGCTCAGAGGTAGGAAACCCATTGGGACCCAGAGCCACAAAGCTTTTATTTACACCAGGGCAGGTTGGTGGGAAGGAGGGCCAGGCCCCCAGGAGTTAACACGCAGAAGCCCCGCCAAGTCCAAACAAAACTGCAGAACGCCCGGCCCTCGGGAGCCTGGCAAGGCCCGAGCAAACCTACAGCAGCCAAGAGGCTGCCTCGCTCACCCCACCAGTGAGCCGGACGCCGGGATTCCAGCGTTTGGGGTGTCAATAGGAGAGCCTGAGGGCCATATGGACCTGGACAGCCCTTGGCTGGACACAGGATGGGCTGGGCCACTTCCATGCAGGCGGAGGGCTGTGAAAGTCAAGGAGTCCACAAGCTTGGCTTTCCCTAACACCCTCCCACATGCCACCTTGCCCCAGAGGTGTGGCACACCCGGGGCAGCGCCAGCACTCATAAACCCGATCAGTTCTTCCCAAACACCACTCTCAGCAGCCCCTAGACATGGCCCCCCAGCATGGGGCAAGGGACATGCCCTGGAGTGCAGCCACGCAGGCGTCTGGGCGGGCAAGAGGATGGGGTGATCATCCCCCTACCTGGGCCACCCCGATAAAATCGAGGAGGCAGCTGCCTCGTGTATCTGGGTTTTCATGAGCAGCAAAAACTCCTTCTCACCCCCAGCCCCAAGAGGCCCCTGAGCCAGCCGCGTGTGCCGGGGAGGCCCCGCCAGGGGGTTAGGCTGCCCCTCGCTCGCTGTCACTCCCCACAACCATTTCTCCCTAGAAACACTTTCCGCCAACCAGACAGCCCTGCCCAGCTCCCGCAGCGCGGCTTTTATCCCGCTCCCGGCCTGGCCCTGTGCCAGCGCCCGAGAAATGCCGTCAGCCACCCAGAAACCCGCTCTGGGATTCGCCTGGGAGGAAACCACAGCCCCTGACTCTGGCCCATCTGGACCTGTTTTGCGTACTGAGGGGGCCCCCCAGGAAGGAAGATCCACCGCCGGCTTCCTGGAGGTTTCTGAGATCTGGCATATTCGAATTCAGACACAGTGCCCGAGAGGGAGGGTGGTCTGGCCATCCCCCATCCCTAGGATGGAGATGGGTCTCCACCTTCAGTGGGCGTCTGGGTGGGCCTGGGGGCTCTGCGGCTGGAGAGATCCACCTCTGCCTTGGCCAAGCCCAGTCCAAGCAGGACGCCAGGGCCTCGGAGCCTGACCACCGCCCGACTGAGGGAAGGCAACAAACACGATGCAGCCCACGTAGATAGAAAGCAATTTTTTTTTAATTTTATCAAATTGATCTGTACAAAAGTTAGCATTGCTTGGTCAGAAAGTAGCGAAACACAGCAGGTAAGTGAGAACAAAAGTCCAAACTCAACACCGAAAAATAAGATTGCATAAAAATGAGTTTGTTGTAGTTCCCTGTCCCCCCACCCCCAGAGAGAGATATGCAAAAAAGACTTTTCTAGAAAAAGGTAGGTAGAGTAGAAAAAGTAAAAAGAAGCAACTTCTCCAATGTATTTAAATTTACAAAGTTTAAAGGCACAAGTTTCCATGAAATTGGCAGTTACCGTAGCTCAGCATACAGCGGAAGCAGTACAGGTAAGTCAGATATTATTTGTCTAAAACAAAGAATCTAAAAACACTTAGTGAATAGGTTTTAGTTTCACAGCTTGGAGGTGGCGCCTGGTTCCTAAGAGCCAAGATTAATGTGTTTCTGAAGCCACCACATCCCAGGAAATTCCCGTCTCTACCACTTAGCACAGTTGTGGGCAGCGATGAAACTGAACAACGTCCCTGCCTTCTACACCTCAAGTTAATGCCTGGTGCCAGGAAACACCCCGACCTGATCAAAGACACACTGCAAGGCGAACTCCTTCTCCCTCAGAGTCCCAGCTGCCTCCTGGAAGCCTGGAGCTCAGCCCCTCCCTGATGCCTCCCAGCAGCCGGGCCCCAAAAGGCTCAGAACGAGGGTCCCGACCCCACCTGACTCCTGGCCCAAGTCCTCAGCTCCTAGGCGTCCGTTTTATCTTAAATTCTACTCTCTGCACAAATTATTTCATTAATTAAAGATAAAATAACACAGGACATAAATACATTTTAACAGCTTTCAAAACAAATCCAACACATTTAAGCTTCAAAAATAAAAATTAAAAAAATAAAAGAGAGAAGTGTTAATCACTACAGGGAACACCTCAGAGCTAGCGAGCTGATCCCGAGAGATGCTCCTGCAGACCCGTCCTTGCCGAGGCGCTCCTGCGGATGCATCCCTGCCCAGCTGCGCCTCCAGACGCATCCCCGACAAGGCAGTGGGTGTGCCCTCTCGCTGCAAGGGTGTCGTCCACTGGTCCTGGGAGTTCTCGGTGCTGGGGCTGGCCGGGACCGCAGAACACAGGAGGTCTGGAGACACTGTGCCTCTTCCCTCCTTTTGTCCTTTGTATTGCGGCTCCGTTTTGCTTCCACTGTGCTGCAAAACCGAGGCGCTGGTGTCTGCGCAGAAAACGGACCATCCTTCATTTTGAAGTTGCCAGTCACCACAAAGAGAGAGAGGAGGAGGAAAAGAGGGCTTTGTCCACTGATGGAAGTTTGGAGATCTGGAAGCAAAGGGGATTGGTCGGTTTCCTGCACACATCAGCAGGCACTTGATGGAGCCGGCACACGTTGCTGCCTCCTCTGACCTTGCCGGCTAACACCTCCAGGGAGACCTCAGAGGCTGTCTTTGCCGATAAAAGTTCTCCTCCACCCATGCCGGCTCTCTCCACTCGACCACAGTGCCTCAGGGTCTGGTCAGGGTGGTGTACACTGGCTGGTCCCAGTTACTGGGGGGGCTGTGGGCAGGCGGCACAGAGAGGCTGCTGAGCAGGGGCGAGGTATAGGGCCGGCGGGATGAGTGGAAGTAGGGATACTGGTAAAGGCTGGATGGGTAGCCTGCATAAGGGTTGTAGTAGTTGGGGGCCTGCAGGTCAGTGTAGTCGCACTGGGAGCTGGCGAAGGAGCTGGGGACTGCAGCAGAGGCGGCCGTGGTAACGCTGGCCTGGGCGCTGTAGGAGCTGTAGTCAGCACGGCCTGGAGAACTGTGTGACTGGTCGCCGTAGTGGCCAGGGCTCAGCTGCTCCGTCTTGATGTGTGGCCGAGGGGGACCTGCTTCAGTGGGTGACGTGGAGGCCGATGGGGCTCCCTTGTGGGCCCACACAGGGGATGCCCCAATGCCCGCTGACCCCGAGTGTGAGTAGGAGGCCCCCGCATAGGAACCAGAGGTGGAAGGCTGGCCAGGCTCTGTGGGCAGGGCCGAGTGGCCATTGAGGGGCAGGTACTGGTCAAACTCGTGAACATCAAAGGTGTCCATGTTGCCGATGACCTCGCTGCTCAGCTCTGAGATGTCCACGTTGCTGAAGTCGATGTTTTGGCGCCCACTGTCCACCAGGCGGCGGCCTTCCAGCTTTAGCTCCTGCTTGCCCCCTTGGTGCAGGTCAGTCTTGGGGGTGGTGGGTGGGGTGGGTGGCCCGTGGGTTTGCCCTAGGGTCAGAGCACATTTCAGGGATAAATGCCCTTTCTGTGGGGGTTGGAGGTGGGGCTGGCAGGGCCGGCGGGCTGGCGACATGCACACAGGAGGAAAACCAGCCCGCTAACAGCCACAGGTAGGAATCAACAGCTTTTTGTTCTTGTACATTTCCCAGAAATTCCAGCAAAGCCAGACCCAGACCTCACTCCTTGGCCGAGAAAATTCCATTAAGCACTGTTCTACGTGAAGACCCAGGGCCAAGGAGGCCCCAGAGTGAAAACCACAGTGGAGAAGGAAGAGATAGCCACGTTTAGGAAGCTCTCCAGGAGCACCCGGCCCTGTGCACAGGACAGCAACACAATCCGCACAAACCCTGTTTGTGACTGCAGCCAGCTTAACCGAGACTGCTTGGGGGCCAAGACTGCACCCCAGTCAGTTGGATCCAGAAGCTGGGCAGCTGACCACCGTGCCAGCAGTAGGAGTGAGTCCTGGGTCAGAACCAGCAAAAAATCCCGGGGAGGCAGAGATGCCTTTGGGTAGGACAGAACACCCCACGTCACAGAGTGCCAACCAGGCAAAGTTGTGAAACCCTCAAGCTCAGAAGGGCTAACCCAGGTACTCTCCCAACCCAGAGCGTGCATCAGCAGTGGCTGCCACCTGGGGCTTTGGGAGCTTTTGGAGGATACCCAGGGAAGGTTTGGTTTTCTTATGTGTGCCTGCCCTGGGAGTGAGCTCCTGTTACCTCCCTCACTGTTCACCTCTGCCACGGCCAGAATCCCAGCTTCTACCACAGAGGATTCTCAGACACTGGGGACCCCAGAAGCCAACCTGTGTGGTCGCTGTGGTGATGAGCATCGCCAAGGCCTGCGTCAGTCTTGTACACGGCACCACTGGGGTGGTGGCCCAGCTCGGCGCCTGAGTCCGAGTCACTCTGGCCTGTCTTCACACTCTTCCTCCGGCGTGGCTGGTACTTGTAATCTGGGTGGTCCTTCTTGTGCTGAACCCGCAGCCGCTCTGCCTCCTCAACGAAGGGGCGCTTCTCACTCTCACTCAGCAAGCTGCCGAGCCAAGAGCACAATCGGATGGCAAGGGTGTCAGGGCCAGCACCAGCATCCATGCTGCCCAGAAGCTGGACCACGCCCCAGAGGAGGTGCAAGAAGGGGACCAGGACGACCCCCGCCAGAAAAGCCCGAGTGCACTCACTCCTCAGTGGGCAGTGCTCCCCCTCTTTGAGCCACAGTGCCCAGGTGGTGAGGTCTGGGTGCTTGTTAGTCAGAGTCAAAGGAGAAACAGTAACAAGACCCGTATCTCTCATCTCCTTTTTCCTCCTCTGACTTCCCTGGCCCAGCCTATGTCTGTCCCCTTCCTTATGGGCTTTCTGAGGTGGGTGGGCGGGTGGGGGGAGAGCCAGACCCAGCTGAGAACACACACACCATGGACAAAGTGAGCTTTCTGGGAGCCAAGTTGGGGCTCCTCTGATAACTGAGCTCCCCAAACCTCCAAAAACACTGGCAAAACCCAGTGGTTCTCAGTGAGGCCCAGAACATGCACTGGCCCCTCAGACTCTTCCAGAAGTTCACTTCTAAATGCCTGTGGGACAGGGCCTTGGGGCACAGAGGCACAAGTCCACGGCACCCCAAACGGACAGAAGCAGTAGCACGGAAGACGAATGTGCAAGCTTCAAGAGCCCACTCGTGAGGTGAGAATTGGGGAACAGTGTACCAGTGCCCTAAAACCAAAGTTGTCCACTTTAAACCCAGATAGAGTGTTCGGTGGGGTGAGCCACAACCTTCTCAGTGCTGCTGTCCAATTTTCGGCAAAACCCACCAGCTTCACTATGCCAAACTGTGCAGCTGCATGGGGAAGTTGCCAGCGGAGCAGACCCTCCCTCTGCCCTTTCCAAGGAGCGCCACCTCCAGACAGCAGCATGCTGTCCACTGCTGTGTCCTGCTCCCAGACAAGAGGCAACACTTCCTAGGGGATGAACAGGCTTCCAGGCCCTGAGGCCACTTACAGCTGGGGCCCCCAACTGCCAGCCACCACCTTCCTCCGGCTGTTCCTGTTCCAGGTTCCAGGAATGTGGTAAGGGTGGCACACTCCTCCTGCTGCCCTCTGTGGGTCCACACCCGGAGGGCCAGCGCGCCTGGTCCCTGCTGGCCAAAGGGTGTTTTTCCACTGGGACTCGCCCTGGGAACAGCCACTGGGAGCAGGGCCGAGACCGGGCGTAGAGCCACCACCCCAAGCCTGCAAGCACCCCAGGACTCACGCGCAGCGCCCGCCCCCAGACTGAGGACACTCACCGCCACAGCTTGCCCAGCGTCTTGCTGAGCTCGGCGTTGTGCAGGTGTGGGTACTGGTCCGCCAGCTTACGGCGTGCCGCCTGCGCCCACACCATGAAGGCATTCATGGGCCGCTTCACGTGAGGCTTGGCCTTGAGCGCGCCGCCACCGCCACCGCGCACCGGCATGGGTACCAGGCTCCAGTCGTAGCCCTTCAGCACCTGCGACACGGCGTCGCGAATGCAGGCTGGGAAGCGTTCGTCTGCCGCCTCGGCCGAGTCGCTCCGGCCACTGCTCCCCGTGCCTGCCGCGCGGCCCAGGCCCTCAGAACCCGAAGGCGACGGTGGCGAGTCCGAGTCCGAGTCCTCCACGTGCGACATGGAGCTGGCCGTGCCAGACGGGCTGCAGGGCGGCTGGGTGCGGGTCTCGGTCATGTCCAGCATCTGGGCCGCACGCGAAGGGGCGTGCACCGGAGATGCGCACCGGGTCGGATGCCCGGATGCGCTGTGGCCCCTCTGGGACCCAAGGTCACCGTGCTGTGGCCTGACCTGCGTCGCCGTCGCCGCCGTCCCCAATCTCCCTGCTGTCGCTTCTGCCGCCGAAGCTCAGTCCCGCGGAGGGACCCGCAACAAGTTTCTTTAAGCGGCAGTAGCGAGGCTCCGCCCCTCTCTAGGTTCCTCATTGGCCCGCCTGAGCGGCCCGCTGCCCCCGGGGGCGGAGTTTGGTCGCCCCCGCCCCTCCCCCCACCTTAAAGCAAGCGCCGGGATTCCCGCTGCGACCCCGGGCGCCCCGCCCGGCGCTGAACCACGTGGGGTCCGGTGCGCCAGCCAGCCGAGGACTAGATCCCTAACGGTGCACCCGCCAGCCGAATCGTCCCCCAGTGCCGCTGACCTCCCTTCCAGGAGGGGCGAGAAGGAAAAGGAGGTCAGAGATGGGGACAGTGGGGTGCTCGGGCGTGTGGTGGCCCGTGTGCACCCTGCCCCTGTCCAGTCGCTCAGCCTCGGTAGCCAACTCAGCGAGTAGACAGGTACTCAAGGGCCTCCCCCACCAGCCTGTCTTGAACCTTGACGTCTTGCCCGCAGCCCAGAGGCGCCGGGGTCAACTACTGCCAGCTTTCCGCCCATGGGAGGGTCGGCTCGGCCTACTCTCCTCAAAGCCGAAGCTCACCACCCGCAGGGCCGGCGAAACTTGTCAGAACGTCCGGCGCGCCCGGAGTCTGCCTGCCGCGCACGTTCCAGTAACGCAAGGAGTCTCGGCTCGGGCTCAGAGCGGGGTGATCCCAGGTGCCTCGCCGCATCCGGGTACGAGCTTGGAAAGACCGGCGGGGGCGCGGCCCTAGAAGCCGGGGCAGCCGTACGGGGTGGGATCATTGGGCGAGACTTGGGCTGACCCTAGCTGTTCAGTGTCTGGGGCCTCCCGGCGGATGGCGAGGCCGGACGCGGGGGCCCAGAGCCTTCCGGGCGTGACCCGGGAGGTGGGGACAGGGGTGCAGTCCGGCGGGGCGGTCCTGGGTGGTCCCGCGGAGGTGGAGGCCGCTCGGGGCGCCTGGAGTGGAGGAGGTGGTCGCGCCCGCGGAGGAGAGGAGGTGGGCGGGGTGTGCAGTTTTCGGGATTGGGGGCGGTGGGGTCGGGGAAGGGACATTTCCCCGGAGGCAAGCGCCGGGCCACGGCTCCGAGACCGCCCCCGCGACTTGGCCTTGGGCCGCGCGGTTCGGGAGGGCAGCACAGATTTTTTCTTCAAACCTTCGAGGAGGCCACCGGCCGCGTAGAGCCTCGCGGTGCAACACCCCTTTCTCCAACGGCTGACTTGGTTATGGGTGTCTCCCAACTTGGAGCCAACGAGCCCCGGGTGACCCTACCTAAGCAAGGGCGCCGAGCTCCTCAACTACGCATCTCCCGTGGAGTCACGGAAGCCCGAGTAGCCTTGGAACAGGAGTGATGCCCTTTCTCTGGCAACAGGAGGGGCTGGTCTGTCACCAGAAAACTCCAAACTGAAAGTCGGCGGGTGGTGTGGAATTCTGCCCGTTACCAACCCAGGGGAGGACAATGCGCCGCCGACGCGCAGGATGAGCCTCCTACCCCCAGCGGGGCACAGGACACTACCGCCCCGGGCTGTGAATTCCTTAGAAACGGGGATGCAGAGATGCGGTACTTAGAACTTAGAGCCTGTAAGTCCTGACACCGGACTATTCTGACTGCCCAGCTAGGGAGAAGGCCTTCGCCTCTCTGGGTCTGCCCTGGTCCTGACCTGGCAGCCTTGCTTTCCCTCGCATCTGGACTGTGCTGGCCCAGGTCTCCTGCCACCTGCGGGTGACCGGAAGGCCTCTTGTCTTTGGTCGTGGACTAACCCGCTTGCTAGAGGTCAGTGAGCCCCACTTTGCTCCTTCAGAAAAGGGGGTAGGAGGTGCTCTTGCTCTTTAAAGTGAACAGAGTGCTGGGAAGCTCCCACTTAGTGGCAGAGGGAGAGCTAGCCTCCAAGAGTGGTCTGTTCTCTTGCCTCCCATCCTGCCACATGTCTCCTTTTGCTGGGTCACCTGCCAAGGAACACCCTCCCGTGCTGGTCTGCAGTGGCTCCCCTCTGGAGGACCTGTCTTCCACTCCTGGTCCCCTCTCCACAACCTAAGGACACTGAGGGAAGGCCCCAGTGGGGGCTGCCTGGGGGCATCCACCCAACTTGTTGGCCCACGGGACCCATGCAGGTGAAAGCAGGATTTAGGAATAGGGGGCACAGATGACATACCTGGTCCAAATTGTCCTGCACATGGGAATAGATCCCACCCCCTTCCTGTACGCAATGGGCCCTCTGACACCAGGTTGGTTTTCAAAAAGATCTCTCTTCTCCCAGCAAAGTGATGCGTAGGCTTCATTGGGTGCACCGGGCAGGTAGTCTCTCCCTGCTCCCTACCGACCCATGAGGAGCAGCACACAGGCATGCCAGAGTCCCTAAGACACAGACAGGTGACTCCTGGGACCTTGGAACAAAGGAGGCCAAGCAGGGGAGTCCTGTGCTAGGTCACAGTGATGTGGCATGTGCGGTCTGAGGCCCTACTGGGCTGCATTGACCACCCCAGGACTGATGGGGAGCCTCTGTCGTATATGTGGAGGCCACACCCCAACAGTACACGTAGCTCCCCACCAGGGCTTGGCCCAAGCCACTGAAAGCAAATGTGCATGTAAAAGGGCAGCATTCAGGGAGCAGCCCCCGCAGCCCAGGATGGGCCCTTGCCTTGTACCTCCCGGCCTCATCCTCCATTATCACTGACCATGGTCCATGTCTTCAGCTGCTAGGTGCACCCTGAGTGGACACCAGCACGTAGCCCTCAGAGAAGGAGCCGGTGGCACCTGGCTCACGTGTTCACTGGCATTGATGAAACCCCGCTCTGTGCCAGGGCCTTTTCTGGGCAGCACATCACAGAACTGCACCGCACAGTCCCTGTTCGGAAGACACTGGAGTTGAGGAGGGTCTGACAGCAGACACACCAAGGGGCTGAGACACTCACCACATGGGGTGGGGATCCAGGAAGGCGGCTTTGAGGAGGTGACAATTAAGCTGAGACCTGAAGCTTCTGATCTCTCGGAGAGAGGAAAGGGCGCTCCCAGGGTGGGGGATGGAGGTTTGTGCAAAGGCACCGAGGCAACAGAAAACATAGGGTATCTGAGAACAGCAAGGCTGCGGTGAATTAAAACTTGAGGGACAATTCTTTGAACCCATTCTCAGTGTACCTCCTGGCCTCCCCTTCTCTCAGCATTTCCTTCTGCTCCCACCTGCCCCCATCCACATGACCTTACCTTCACGTAGAGGGCTTTGTGGTTCCAGGGAAATGATCCAATTGGCAAGGTCTGGACTGTCAGCCTTGGGGCGTGGGACAGCTGATACACCCATACCCCTGACAGAGGTCTCAGGGCACCTGCAAAGAAGGAGGTGTTGGTTTTCAGGCACCTACTATGCATGCAAGACCTGAGGCCTGGCCAGTCTTGACCTGGAGGACTCTAGGAAAGATCTTCCAGGCACAGAGACCCCCAAAGCCTTCTAGGGTGGCCAGCTCAGGAAGACTGTCTTCGCTGGGCCTTGGAAAAGCTGAGTGGGAAGGAAGGGGCTGCTGAGGGCTAAATGCCATCAGGGAGGAGGAAACCTTGCTGTCACTCCTCACATTGCCCTGCCCATCCTCTGCCTGGCCCCGGTCTTGGACAATCGGTGGGGCTATGTCTGTAGTTTTTAGTCTTAAAGGGCCTGGTGTTGGGGGCAGGCCACGGGGGGCCACGAATATGAATGCTGGTGTGTATCCTGTGTCTGCAGCCCTGGCCTGGGCCTCTCTACCAGCCAGCCTAAGGAGGTTGCCATCATGTCTTGGAAACCCTGGCTTGGCCTCAGTGATTAATTGGTGCTTTAATTACTGGCTGGTCTACAGAAATCAAGCGTCCAGGGCAGAGATGGGGAGCAGCTCTGAGCAGCGGCTCCGTCATGGCAGCTTCATCTTGCCTCATTGGGTTTCCAGAGAGAGGAGGCCTCACAGTGATGCCAGGAGTCCAGCACCCCCTGGTGACAGACTTGGGACTCCGGGCCAAGTCTTTTGCTGAAACCCCATCCTCAACTCAGTTCGCCTGCTGGTGTGGAAGTTCTGGTTTGGGCTCGAAGCCGGCCCTTTGGTTGGGCAGATGTCCCTTTGCGACCTGGCCGTGTCCATTCCTCACCCTTCCATGACTTCAGGGGACACTGGAACCTCATGCCTGGATTCCTCCCCTCTCTGCCTGCAGCACCTGGGTGTTCAGGGCCAGTCTGTGATGGGCACTGGTCCCATCCATGTGGGGCATGAGCCCCAGTGTGGGTGCCTGGTGTCATGTGGGTGTGCAGACGTGTCGGGGACAGCTAGGCCTCAGCTCTGGCCTCCATTCACCCATGGCTAGGAGCAGTCCCTGAGCCCCCGCTATACCTACCCATCTCTCCCCGGGTTGTGGGCGCTGACTCCACCAGCAACCTATAGGTCTCTACATCTCCTTAATGGCAAGCAGAGGGTGTTTCTGTAGCCAAAAACACCCTCAGGCAGGGTCCTGTGGGTCTCAACACTCAGCCCTCCCTGGGTAAAGACAGCACCAGGGCTCAAGGCCAGGCCCTGGCAGCATCTTCTACGAAGTAAACCAAGTCTGCTGAGGTGTTAGAGACACAGAAGCAAGCTGTGCCTTCCCCTGGACGTTGCCATCCCGTAAGCTCCACGTGACACCAGACTCCTGGGTCTCTGGACCTGAGCTCCACCCCAGGCCCTCACTGCCCTGGACCTCAGACTCCACCTTTATTCCGGTCCCTAGCTACCCAGCCCCATTTCAGACCCTCACTTCCCAGGACCCCCAGTTTCCAGCCTCATTACAGACCCTCACTCCTCTGGATCCCACTCTCACTCTGGGCACTCACCTTGGACCCCTGCCCTTCATCATGCCCTGTGCCCCCGGCCCTGTGCACCACGCTCCTCTGTCTCCTGGGCACTGAGCTCTGAAAAGCCACCAGGAAAAGGGCTAGGGGAGGCTTCCTCAGCCCACGTGCAGGAGGATGGCAAGGATGCCCAAGTCAGCTCTAGAAAACCAGTGCTGAACCCAAATGGATGCTGAAAGCTGTGTTCGTCCTCCTAAGCTCACCTTTCAGATTGAATGAGACTTCTTGTTCAAGATGTCTAAACTCGAACCTCTCTGAAGCGGATCCCCGTGTCAGGTGTTGACTGGGAAAGGCATGTGGGTGATGGAAATAAACACATCACAGAGGGAAACCCTCTTTCTGAGTGAGGTGTCCTGACCACCTCTGCCAGACAGAAGGTTCCACGACCCATCGGTACCACAGGCAAATTAAAACATGTCTGGCAGAGATTTCTGGTGAAGGAGGGTTTGATTAAGATGCCCTCAGGCGGGAACAGTGGGCACAGCGGAAGGAAGCTGCGTGGTTCTCCCGCAAAGCGAGGCGGTCACACTGTTGAAGGAGCCGGCATCTGGAAGGCTCAGATGAAAGTGAGACCAAGCTTTGCCTCCCCAGGCTCAGGATCAGGGGCAGAGGTGCAGGAAATGGTCAGGTCCTCTTTGAGTTGGTCTGTCAGGGCCTGGCACGGGGACCTGGCCAGCTGGCTAGTGTAGACCCCAGCTCCCTCAGCGGCAAACCCTCACGTCCCCTTCCTCATGGGACCTGGCATGTGTAGGCAGGATCCAGCAGCCACCCATCCCCAGGACCTGAGCACTACAGAATATGGGCCACCTTTGCTGCGCAAACTGTCAGTCGCCCTCAGACTCCTCCGGTGCCAGTGTGAGAAGAAATCTGCTCCCTGGTCAGGCAAGAGAGGAGCACTCACTGTCTAGGCTGCAGCTCTGGCTGGTCACCAGAGGGGGCGCAGCACTGGCTGGTCACCAGAGGGGGCGGCTGGGACCTCAGGGCAGTTGGACTGGGGCCTTCTAATGGCTGAGGATGCATAGCCTCGCTTTCAATGGGTGCTGAGTGGGCTTTGCAGAGGTGGTCTGCGAAACCAACTGAAAGGCCCTGAGCATTCTTTGGAAGTAATGATACAACCCAAGGGGGTTCGGAGCAGGTTTCTGGCTGCTTCAACATCACGTGTGGCCATCTTGACATAGAGAAAGCCCCTCGCGCAGCCACCGAGTGGGTCAATGACGTGAGATCCTGGAGGGTGTGTTTTCTATTCTGTAGCTTTTCCTGTAAACACTTCCAGAGCTTCTACACCATGCCAGGCCTGTATCGGTGCTGGGCCAGAGGGTGATGACCCACAGGGCCTGCCCTACAGAAGCCCATGCTGGCAAAGCCTAAATAAAGTGTAAAACGAGGTGCTACAGAGTGGCTTGTCGTTAGGGGCTGCCAACTGCCTTTGGGGTAAGAGGAATTGTAGACTTCCCCAAGAAGGCATTGGGGTTCTGGGAAGGAGGGTATTTAAGGTCAAGGGACCTGCCATTGTCCTCTGTGGTCCTTTGACTTTGGGCAAGTTAAGGGGTCACTCTGGGCAGTAGAGGGGTCTGGAGTGCCTGCCTGGAGGGGCACCATGGGCCTGAGTGGGCTGATGTATATAGAATGGCAGGCTTGCTGCAGCCAACACCTGGTGTTTATTGTGTTTTCCATGCTTGCGAACTCATTATCATCTCCTGCGGATGGGCCCATCTGGGCATGCCTTCAAGGAGAACATGTAACAGGAAGGCCGCCCACTCTTTCCAGAAATGGATTGTGTGCTTTAATCACCGGGGGAGGGTCACAGGAAGGGAAGACCTGGTGAGGGATGGTGTTGGTCACAAGCTCCCCCTCAATTCCCTTCCCCCACTGTGAGATAAGAGGTTGGGCCAAATGAGGGGTCTTGGACTTCGGTGCCCTGGGAGCCAGGCAGGGAGGGAATGCGGATGCTGCTGCGGGCGAGGCTGTAAAGAGGGGTGGGACCTGTGGATGGCTGGAGAGGGGCCCTAGTCATCCCAATGGCCAGCCAGGGCCACCAGACCTCTGCAGACCACAGATTCATGCCTGAGCCCAGACTGGATGGGTAACACTGCTGGCCGACACAAGGACTTGTGATTTTTTAGACTGTTTGTTACATGGCACTACTGTGGCGATCAATAACCGATACATCTCTCTGGGCAGGATTCAACCCACAGGCCTCCTGCTAGCGACTGCTGGCCTAGGCAATTCCCAAGACTTCTTCCAGTTCAGAATGTGATTCTAAAAGAAAAAAATAAAATTTTTAACTACACATTCTTTTCCTCCGCAGAGCTCTACAATCGGAGAATGGGACCACCCTGGGGGCTCTTTGCTTCCTCCTCTGCCTAGCAATCATGGCTCACCAGCTCCCTGGGCCACACAGGGCCACGTCTCCCTCTGGGGCACAGTCACAGGAGTGCTCAGGGGCTGGAGCTGAGGGTGCCGGCAGAAGAGCTGGGTGAGCCAAGCAGAACAGCCGTCTGTGAGTGAGTCACACTTCCAGAACAACCAGCAAATGGCCCAGCACCTGCTTGCCCACCCTCACCCGCACCTGCCAGCCTTACCAGGGAGTTTGGCCGCTATACAGTCCTGGTGGGACGGGCCCAAACTGATCACCCCTCCAGAAGAAAGTGACAGATGTTAATGCCAGTGGGTCCTGCCCTCCCCGTCAACATGTCAAGACATGAAAAATTAGGGTAAATGAAGGGTGCACGATTAGATTCGGGCCCAAGCTGGGTCCTCAGGGGTGCCGGAGACAGCTGCAAACGCACGTCAGGGACAAATGCCCTGATGCAGCAGGGGCTGCCAGGCCAGGGTGCCTGGGGACAGCTGGACGAGGTGCTGACACAGGGCTCATTCCTCTGTGAAGTCGTCCCTCAGCTGCTGGGAGTGCTGCCAGCCCTTGGGCTTGTGTGTATCCTGGCTCCGGAGCCGAGCTGCAGGGGCTGCAGACGGGCCCATCAGGGACTTGGGCCCACCTAAGGGCTCCAGCTTGTGTGTGGATCTGCACAACACTAACCCCAAGCTTGTGCTGACAGCTCCTCTCAGGGTGCCCCCCATTTTGTTTCCTCTCCTCCTTTTCTTGGCTCCTGTCTGGCTTGCCCGGCTCCTCCTGTAACCAGCCCCAAGCAACTGGAGCTCATCTCAGCACCTCACTTTTTTCATACAGTATTTTGCTTGAAAACGTAGGTTCAGGAGTGCCCTGCCCCTCAACCCCCTGCTGCTGGTGAGAGGTCGCCAGGTGGAGAGTCCACCGTGCCTGCCTGTGGTGCAGGAACGGAGTGGTCGGCTGAGAGGAAAACACCCTGGAGCCTCTCCAGTGCGAGATCCGAGCAGGCTCCGTGGCTGGCCTGTGGTTTGCAGAAGAGGTTTCCTTTGTTTTTAAGTAGAGCGCATTCTTGGGGCAGAAGACACACCCACACCTAAGTGTTCTTCTAAAACTGTTTGGTGCTCCCTAATAGAGATCAAGAGGTAAATTTGGCAGGGATGATATGATCTATTCTGACAGGTAAAAGCAGTGCCTTTTAGGTGATTCTGAAACAACACTGGGGTATATTTTTTACGGGATTTTTTGGAGGGGAAATTCACATAGCATAAAATTAAGCATTTTTAAGTAGACCATGTAGTGGTATTTACTACATTCCCGATATTGTGCAATTATCACTGCTGTCTAGTTCTAGAACATTTTCATCACCCCACAAGGAAACCCTGTACCCAGTAGTGGTCACTCCTCATCCCCCTCCCCTAGCCCCTGGGAATTATGGATCCACATTGTCTTTGTGAATTTGTTTATTCTGAACCTTTCACATAAGTGGAATCAGACAACACACAGCCTTTTGTGTCTGGCTTCTCTCACTTGGCATGACAGTTTTGTGGTTCATCTATGGGGACCCCCCAAAAAAACAGAATTATCTTCTGGAGGGAGGACCCCCTTGTAGTACAGGCTTCCCCCACTAGGTGAGTGTGCTAGGAACCCATCTGTATCATTGTACCAATTGGCAATGTTGTGAGAGGCTGCGTTCAGCTTCAATGAATTTTTTTTGAAGACACCATGCATTTCCCCATTTCATGATGGGTGATTTACGAGCGCACCTGCGCACACTGTGCTGAGTGTTCTGCAGTTCCACTGCTCAGAACAGCCTGACCCTCCTGCCACCTCCTCCCTATTCACTCAATTTTGCCCCAAGTGACTTTTTTTTTTCTCACATTAAAAAAAAGCCCTCCAAGGGAAATGTTTCCCTGATGTGGAAGAGGTGAAACAAAAAACAGCAGAAGCACTAAAAGGCATCAAAATCGAACAGTTCAAAAACTGTTCTGAGCAGTGGAAAAAACATCTCGATGAGTGCATTGTATCAAATGGAGAGTACTTTGAAGGTGACTAAAGATTAAACATGTAAGACTAAATACACAATTTTTAATAAATATATTCCAGTGTTTTTGCCTCTCCTTGGTATGTTGCAGCATGTGTCAGTACTTCACACCTTTTCATGGCTGAGTAATGCCACGGTGAACTTTTGATTACATTCAGGCTGAATGGGCAAGAACTGAGCTGTTGGCCAGCCCGTCCTCCGCCCAAGCCCTGCGGGGTCCACTCCCTCAGATGAACTGGACCTCTGAGGTCAGCTCCCAGGAAGGAGGACCCTGGAGGAAACACAAGAACATGAGCTCCCAGCAGACCTCTTTGATGGCCTCTCCCACCCTGGGCAAACCCAAACAGGGAGCCCGGAGCCCAGCAAGCTGGAGGCTAGACAAGGGGCCCTTTCTGTTGTGTACAATGCCCCATTGTGCCCTTCTCTGGGGAGAACAATGCAGCCCCCAGCCAGGGGACGCTGAGGACAAAGAGCCCATTTGTGAGGACCATCCCCACCTGAAAAGCAGCACCCAGGTCACACCTGATGGCAGAGCTGTCCTTCCTCACCTTCTATCTCCTGAGCAGCCCCTGCATCCGGACAGGGACCCAGGTAAGCTTGGGCCAACTTGGGGTGAGGATGCTGGATTTTCCAGTTCTCCCTAAACAGCTGTGCTGGCCCCTACCAAGCACCGTGCCTGAACAACAGGAACGGGGGTTGCTGGGTGTGGGTTCTTATGGGAGCAAGGCTTGGGCCAGGGTACGTGTTCCTCTGATTCCCAAGGCTGTGAGCCCTCTGGGTACATTCTTCCCTGTTGGGGGTTTACCAGGATGTGGAAGGTGTTTGCATTGCCCACGGCAACATCTTTTACAGGTCCCACTTCAAAGCTGAATTCCAAAGGAAGGGTCTTCATGGGAAAGAAAAAGAAACTAAAAAAAAAAAAATCACATTGTAAGATGCACGTACATGCTATTACTCCAACAATGGTTGAGGGGGTGGGGCTGAGGAGAGGTTCCAGAAGTTGCTGGTCTGGCCTAGATTTAGGGGACCCTATGTCCAGAGCCAGTCCCTACCCTCATGGAGCTCACACTACAGGTGGTAAAGATTCAACTAAACAAGCAAGAAAGACTGATAATCTGATCGCACAAGTATTGATAATTTATATGTCAAAACACTAGGAACAAGATTTAAAAAACAAAAAACCCAGGGCAAACATTTGTAATATACACAAAAGGAACAGGATCTTTTGACATGTAGGGAGTTCTGCCAAATGAATGAGAAAAATTCATACCTACCTCAATGATTTGTTTCCAGGTGTCCCACAGTTTACCCAATGAGCCCTGGGGCTCTAATGCTACTTTGCCCCATACACCCCTTCTTTCCTCTGACAAAGGCCTAGGATTCCACCCTCTTGGAGCCACCTCTCCTGAGCAGTACCTGGACTGCTCTGTCCTCAGAATGTAGAACTGCTGGGGTCTTCACTGGGGTTCTGCTTAGGTCATTGCTGGAGGTCCAGTCTTGAGGCCTATAAGAGCTCTGCCTAACAATGGCTTTACTGGCCTGAGCTGGAAGATCTGGCTAAATTTCAAGTCCTGTCCTGTCCCTCACCAGCTGTGTGACTTCCATCACAGCATCTTCCCTGGACAGTGTAAGTGAGAAGTCAGGGAGGGGACACCTGCGAGGCACCTGGCCACACACCCCTTTGCAGGCAATAACAGCCTGGCACCCTAGGTTGAAGCTACAGTTCTGGCCTTTCCTCTGTGGGACTGCGACTCCACACACCCCAGAGCTGCAAAGGAGGTGAAGTACACGCCTGGGTATTCAGCTGCACACAGTGCAGCTTCCCTGAAGCTGACCAGGCCCACCCTGGCACTGGACAGACACAAACTTTCCAACAGTCTCCTTCCCACTGCATTTCTATTTCTGGAACGCTTTCCATCCCCTCCCTAGAGTTGAGGGCCCATGAGGGCAGGCACCTAGGCCAGGAAATGCACCAGGGGCCCTACTCAAAGTTGACTCATGAACGAGTGAGTGAATAAATGGAGTGGGTAAAACCCCTTCCAAGTGGAGTAATATTCGCGGTCTTCCCAGGTACCCACCTCCTTGCCCTCACTGTTACAGTGTCCCGCACCGCCTGCGGGGGGCGCGCGCGCGTTCGGGCCTTGCTCGAGCTACCGCGGAGGGGCTTGTCCTCACGGTTGTGGGCGGGGAAACAAGAAGGAGCGGGCGTGGTCTCGGCTGTGGGCGGGGCACTCCAGCCCGCACCGTTCCTCGCGCATGTACCCTGAAGGCCGGGCAATGGCGGCACCCGAAGAGCCCCTTAGAAGGCGGAAGGCTGCAGGCACTGCCCGGGAGCCTGAGTCTCCGCAGGGTCAAGGGCGCAGCCCCACGGGCTGCAAGGCCCGCCTCCGCGCGGGCACCTTCTGGCTGACCAGGATCGTGCTCCTGAGGGCCCTCGCTTTCGTTTACTGTGAGTCCGCGGGGCCTGGGCCCCGTCGGTATCGCTCTTCCGCGCGCGCGCGCGACCCCCGCCAGTGACCCTGCCTCATCCGGTACCCTGGCCGCTTCTCGGGCGGGTAAACAGCCAAGCTCCCAGCCGTACGCGCCCCCTCCGCACCACGGCACGTGCACACCTCCGCGCAACCTCATCTGCTTCGGTCCCGAGGGCTGGTTGAGGTCTGGGGTGAGGGGTGAGGGTCCTCGCAGGTGACTTTGCACCTGGTTCACCTTTGCTCTTTGTCGCCTGCCTTGACTCCCCCAGCCCCTCCCGCCGGAACCCCGAGTCAGTGAACCCAATTGAGCAGGGCGGTGCAGGGGACACCGGGAATGTGGGAACAGACCACCGTGAGCAGCACCCCTGTCCGGGAACCTGGAGCAGCCAAACCGCAAAAAGAGAGTATCATCTTTATTCTGTGCGTCTCCTATTCCACTAGTGCATCTTAAGCCGCAAGCAACCCCTGTGAGATCTGAAGCCTCTCAAGCCTTCATCATCCTGGAGGCCAAGCGGGTCCGAGGTGCTCCCCCCGCCCCCGCCCCCGCCTCCTGATGTTCACCAGAGGCTTGTTGGCAGCTTTGAGACAGCTGCAGATGAAACTTGCACATTACCCTGGGGGTTCGGTGACATCCACATCTGATCAGGCTGAGAACTGCCTGAGAACCAGGCAGCTGTGCAGGGCCTGCCCAGCCAGCTTGCAGAGCCCCAAAGAAGTCAGTCCGTGCCCAGAACATCAATAACCTCTGCCCTGGCAGCCAGCGCTGAGTCCGCCTCCCCCATCCCAGTTCCTACACCCAGGACACAAACGTGCTGGGCATGGGAGCGGTAGTGAACACACAAGTGTGCACTTCATGACCCCAACCCATAGTCACGACTAAAACCTAACTCTGAGATTCTCAAATCAAACCTAGAAGTGAGGGGGGCCAGTGGGGATGGGAAACAGCCCCAGGCTGAGGTGTCCTGGGTGAGTGCGTAGTCAGCTTCTAGCAGGTTCCAAGGGTGCTGGTTCCTGGCAGTGATTGTGGGCATTCATTTCTAAATCTCTTTCCTCACACGTGGAAGAAAGTGCAGAATTGCAGCCCTTCTCAAAAAGGGCAGCAGCCCAGGAGGGTGAGGCTGGGTGTCTCCTTCCCTGGGATAACTCAGGCGGTCTCCTAGCACACAGTGGACACTGATTGTCACTGCAAGGCTTTCTGGAGGAACTCCGAGTGCCATGGGATTGTCAATATGTGCTCCCAGCTCAGCCCTTTTTCTCTGTTACATAAAAAGGTTCTCGAAGTGTTGTTTTATCCTCCACAGGATTTAGTAGTCATCTAAACGTTTGAGCTGTCACTTAGCAGAAGATGAAGTCAAGACTAAGTTAATCAGTGAGACTTTAATAGGCCTTTAAAAGGGGAGCCTATCACAGTGGAAAAACCCCAGTGGCTTCGTGTGCAGAGAGAGTACGCAGCTTTATAAAACCTGGCTCTTGGCTTTCAAGTGAGCAGGATGCCTTTGATCTCCGAGGGGATTCTCTGTTCAATTCAAAAGGAAACAGTTTTGAGCCACTGGGTCAAGCAGATATATTCTGTGCTGATCACAATGATTTGCTTTGGCAGATGTATTTTTTTCTATCTTGGGAGTATATTTGGGGTAAAATCCATGTTTGTCAGCTGCATAAAGGAACCAGTTTCCCATCTCTCAGGGGCAGGTTGTCTGGCTGAGATGGCTAGGGACAAGTGGGCCGCGCTGATCATTCTGCACCGACCTCTTTCTAAAGAGTTCTTGTTTCACTGTCCTATGAGCCACTTCAGAGTGTCTGACGTACAATCCCAGTGATTATCCACTGTGCCATAGGGGCTGTCCACACAGTTCCCTTGATGTTGGATTTTGTAGTTACCCGTGGACTACCAATCCCGCCACAAGGCTGAATAATGGACCCCTGTCCTACGCTTCCTTCACCCTCTATACGTTTATTAGACTTCTCAGTGTTGTCAACATACTGATCTGTTCGTCCACCTGTGAGCTCTTTGCAGCTCAGACACTGTTTTATTTATACCTCTATCTCTGTCTTTTAGGGGTATGTCCTGGTCTGTAACATTTGCTTGACTTTGCCCACGGTCTTTATTATTGCTCTTTGTCACCATGGGATACTTTTCCAGCCATGTTCCCCTCCTCTCCCATGCCCCCACGACACCCTCAGTCCCTGGGTGTGCACCTGCTGCACACCCACAAGGCCCAGTGGTTCTTTCTCCAATTGTATTTATAATTTCTCATATCTCGTACCTCCTTATTTTTTGGTTTATTCTCTTTTTGCTGGAGTGTATCCCCAAACAACTTTTCAAGAAAGGATATGGAGAAGGTAAACTTTCCCTCTTTCTTTGCATGTGTGGAAATTATCAGTTTGCTTGGGTCCGCAAATCTTTGTCCAAGCAATTTTCCTCAGAACTTTCTCATGTTGAGGAGAAGTCTTCACACAGTCTGACTCCTGCTCTTATGCAAGTGACTGAAGAGAAACTCTTCTACTCACACTTTTGACACCAAATGTGCGAGTTTTTTCCTCACACTAAACAGTTCTGACCGGGACTGCCTGGCATTAACCAGATTGCCCCCACTTCAGACTGTAGTTGCAAGTATAGCTTGTCACCTGTGCTTCTGACTGACCAGATACAGATCAGGGTTCCTGCCCTCACTCATGTGGCTCAGTGGATTGAACACTGGCATATGAAGTGAAAGGTCACCAGTTCAATTCCCAGGCAGGGCACATGCCTGGGTTGCCGGCCAGGTGGCCAGCTGAGGGTGTGTGAGAGGCAACCCCACATTGATGTTTCTCTTCCTCTCTTTCTCCCTCCATCTCTCTCTCAAAACAAATAAATAAAATCTTTAAAAAAACTCAGGGTTTTCATGACCCCCTCCTCAGGTTCCATAATGTGCTAGAAGGGCTCCCAGAATCAGGGAAACGCTTTACTTAGGTTTACTGAGTTATCATAAAGGACACAACGCGGGAGCAGTAGGCAGAAGAGGTGCACAGGGAAGGTGTGGGCAGGCTGTGGAGTTTCCGTGCAGTCCCCAGGAGCGCCACTTTTGCAGCACCTCTGCACATTCGACAACCAGAAGCTCTCTGAACCCCTTCATTTGGGGGTTTTATGGAGGTTCCATTACATGGGCTGGTTGATTAAGTCATTGGTCATTGTCGGTTAGCTCAGTCTTGAACCCCTTTGCCTCCAAGAAGGTCAGGGGCAGGGCCAAGAGTTCCAGCCCTCTAATCACAAGGTGGGTTCCCCTAGCAGCCAGTCCCCATCCTCTAAGGGTCACTTCATGGGAATAAACTCTGGTAAAGTTGAAAGGGGCTTGTTAATGAATAACAGCAAATGCTTCTCTCACCCCATCACTCAGGAAATCCCAGGATTCTTAGGAGCTCTGCCAGGACCAGAGAAGAAGACCACATAAATATTTATTATCTGACAATATCACAGGAACCTGTTTTTCTCTCTGGAAGCCTTTAGAGACTCTGCCACCTTGCCATCCTCTTCCCCATCCTTGCTCTGCATCCTTGTTATTAAATGGCAGGTCTGTGTGAGGTTCCTTCCTTGTTTCTTCTCGGGGCCTCAGGGAACCTTAAGACTCCTGCCCTGTTCTGAATGAGGTTCTGTGGCCCTCCCCAGTCTGCCGACGGAAGCTCATGTCCCACATGCTCCAGTGGATCCCAGACCCCACTGGGGGACCACCAGCCCATCAAGCCTCCCCATTTGGGTGGAGTCTGAAAAGCCGCTTCATGAAGCTAAATGAAGGTTTGATGGGAAAGGAGATGGGCTCCTCCTAGGCCCTGGCAGTTGTGCCCCAATGTGGAACCCATCTGTGTGACTGCCGTGACTGTCTGAGTAATGGTGGCTGTGCTGTGGGCACCTCCAGAAGGAAGCGTGAGCACTGGAGCCAGCCAATGGAGGACTTTTGACATACAAACAAAATGTGCTTATCTTAATGATTTCACATTGTTACCTTGGAGTCCCTGGGATAGCATTTTTTTTAGGTTGTGGGGTTTGTTTGTTTGTTTGTTTTTATTTTTCTTAAAGATTTTGTTTATCTACTTTCAGAGAGAGGGAAAGGGAGGGAGAAAGAGGGAGAGAAACATCAATGTGTGGTTGCCTCTCGCACACCCCCTACTGGGGACCTGGCCTGCAACCCAGGCATGTGCCCTGACTGGGAATTGAACTGTGATCTCAGTCCGCAGGCTAGCGCTCAATCCACTAAGCCACACCAGGCAGGGCAGATAACATTCTTTAAAAATCCAACTTTGAAAGGCTCCCAAAGCTAGTTTCTGGTCAACTCTAATTCCTGGATTTGCTTATAGTACCTTCTCTTGGTTCAGACGCACCTTGCGATACCGTGCTTGTCGTGTGTATTTTGATTTATGCAATTGCTCTGCCCTCTTTCCTTACATTAAAACATAGAACTTTCCTTACATAAAAACATTTATTCCTTATAGAATAAAACACAGAGTTTTATTCTTTTCCTCTCAGCTCACACTCATCATTTGAGTACTGTGCTCTGAGATGAATTTCAGTTGCATTTTTAAAAGGAGCAGCTCGTTACACCTTTGCTCGCACCACATCAAGTCTCCTGGGGTCTCGTGGCTCAGCCCGGCCCCCCGAGAGCATCTGAGCACAGGGCGGAAACAGCAGAGCGGAACATTCATACCCATGGTTGCTAAACACTTCGTGCTTTTTGGTAATTTGAGGGAAAAGTGGAACCAAGAGAGCCCTTGAAATCTTGTCTTACTCCGTGTGGTTTTGAGCTTCCAGTGATCCTGAGAGTTCCTGGGATACTCCTCGTTCTCGCCTCCAGGCCACCTAAATTCTAATGGGATGCTGTGCTTGGTTTTGTAGGCTTCTCTGTAAAATCTTCCAGTTTGTGTAAAAAACAAGCCTACTGCCCTACCTCTGAGCTCTCTGCAGCACAGGCCTTTACAGAAAAAGTGTCAGCGGCCATTGTACCAAGGCCACCATTTAGCCATCGTCAGTAAAAGCCAGCTGGCGGAGAATGACATTTCAGGGATGATTCCGATTGAATTTTATAATGATTTATCTGAAAGGAGAGAAAACTAATTTTTAAATTAATTTTTAATTGAATGTATTGGGGTGACATTGGTTAATAAAAGTGTGTAGGTTTCAGGTGTAGGATTCTATAGTCCACCATCCATACACTGTATTGTACATTCACCACCCCAGGTCAAGTCTCCATCACCATTATCCCCCGCCCTCTCTTCTTTATTCTTAAAGAATATTTGCAGACTTCTTGACAACGCACGTGTGGGTGACCCGGTGACCTCTCCTAGAGCAGTCTCCAGGCCACCCCGCAGGGAGCAGCTGAGAAAAGTCTCGGGCCTCACCCCCACCCCTTTCAAGAGTGGGCGGGGGGCTGACTGAGCCTTTCGAAGGTTGGTTGGTTTAGCTTTATGGTCCTATGATTTTTTTTTGAAATTTTTGTTTATTCTTTCTACTTAAGCATTTCTATAACAGGAGTAGAAATTTAAGTCAACTTTCTTCTCTGAAATTTAAATCTAGTCTGTCTTTTTTCTTTTCTGATAAATTAGGAAGTTTCCTGTGATTCTTGTCTTAGAGTTACTCTTTAAACTATTTAATTGGTGAAATCAAATCTCATTTTTCTTCCATGGCACTGGAGTGTGAATTGTAGTTTTGGGCAGGAAGGACATCCAGCTGTTGAGCCCTTGATGATCAGGTCTCTGTGTGGAAGGGCCAGGGGGGGTTCATAGTGTGTGGGAGCAGTCTGCCTCAGGAAAGACACATGGACGTGCACAGTGGGTGGGAGCTGCTGTGGGCGCTCTCTGCTGCCCTACCCCGCCTCAATTTCTGCAGTGTTGCTGCCCTGCCCATCTTTACTCATGATGTTGAGACTGCCACATGTCTCTGTCACGAGTAAGGCAACCTCTGTTCGAGGTTGCCTATCCATTCCCTGTCTTCTGGAGGCTGATCACTAAGTCCAGCCTGTGCTCCAGGGAAGCGGAAGGACTCAGTGCCACCCTTGGGAGTGGGCATCTCCATGTATTTATTATTTGGAATTGCTCTGAAGAAGCTTTGTATCTGTCTTCTCCCTATTTATCAACTGCCACATTTAGTTTCACTTTGGGTTGTGGTCCAACACTGTTACTGTGGCGTCAGATGTCTGACTGATGAGTGGTGGGCCTTCCCACTTGTGTCCTTTGTCCCTGTGACATGCTTTCGTTCTTCCTTCTTTGAGTGCTTCCTTTCTGGTGCTGCAGGAAGCTGGCTGCTCCTTTCCTATTTCCCAGGCTTAAAACCAGCCATTTCTCCAGAGGCCCTCATTCCTTTTATTGGAGAGTGGTGTTAGGAGCCCAAACTGGGTGCCCATTGCTGCAGGTGTCACTGCTTCCAGACCTCCTTAGAGGGCAGAGCTAGGCTGTATGTGTGTGTGTGCACTCCTGTGCGATTCCTTCTCTGCATATTCCTCTGAATGTGTGGTCAGGTAAACATGAACTCACCCTGGCATCTCCAGGTCCAGTACAGTGCACAGGTGTGTGCTGGCCTCCTATTCTTGCTTACCTGGAACTTCCTTCTCTGCGGGTGAGAAATCTTGCCCCGCCATCTGCCACGGTGTGTTTGCTCACCCCCCACCCTTGCTCACGCAGAGTGCTTGCAGAGTTGTTCATCTACCGCCGTGAGAAAAACCCTCTAGACTCCAGTGTTTATATACAGTTCCTTTTGTCTTTGTTCTTACAGTTTTCACTCAAAACATTTTCCAAAGTTACTTAGGGCAGCCCTCTCTTTACCCTCCCATTCAGTGTTGTCTGTTACACATTTGCAATAGAGTTCAATTAATTTGTCACAGTCTGCATTCCATCCTGGCATCCTCTGACCTACTGGCTAGGTTGTTTTGATAGTTTGTATACATTAAAGTTCATTTTTTGTGATGTGCAGCTCTATGGGTTTTGACAAATGCATAGTTATCCATCATCCAGCACTCTTCAGTATAGTTCTATCCCCCCAAAATTCCCCAGTGACAGAGTCACAGCTTCCCCCCACCAGCTCCCAGCATGCTCTCATCTGTGTTTCGTCCCTGTGGTTTTGCTATTTCCAGTATGCGGTATAAATGGCATCCTACAGCATATAGATCTGGGGTCTGGATTCTTTTACTGAGCAAAATGCACTTAAGATTCATCCATGTTGCGTGAATCAACAGCTCCTACGTTTTTGTCTCTGAACATTACTTCATTGTATGAATGTATCAGTTTGTTTACCCATTTCCACGCTGAGGGACACTGATATCCGGTGTTAGCGATTATGAGCAAAGCTCCAATAAACATTTGCATGCAGGTTTTTATGTAAATGTGTTTTCAGTTCACTTGGGTGAATACCTGAGGTTATCATTGCTGGGTCATGTGGCATCTACTTTTGAGTCGATAAGAAACTGCCAGACTTACCCAGACTGGTTTGCATCCCACCAGCGATGAATGAGTTCCTATTGTTTTGAATCCTCTGGAACGTTTGGTGTTTTCAGTTTTTTTGGATTTTGGCTGTTATGATAGGTGTGTGGTGATATTGCGTTGGGGTTTTAATTGGCATTTCCCCGGTAACAAATGATATTGAGCGTCTTTTCATGTGTTTATTTGATGTCTGTTTATCTTCTTTAGACATCTTCTTTGATGTCTGTGTGAAACAGATGGCTTCAGTGTCTGTTCAGATCATTTGCCCATTTTAAAACTTGGATTTTTGTTTTCTTATTAAGTTTTAACATTACTTTAAATATTCTGGGTATGAGTCCTTTGTCAGGTACAAGATTCACAGATATTTTTCCCCAACCTTTAGCTTGTCTTTTCCTCCCCTTAAAAGCGTGGCTACAGCCCGGATGGGTGTGGCTCAGTGGGTCCAGCGTCATCTTTAGAACCAAAAGGTCACTGGTTCCATTCCTGAGCGGGGCGCACACCTGGGTTGTGGGCCTGGTCCCCGGTTGAGGGCGTGTAAGAGGCAGCCAATCGGTGTTTCTCTCCCTCTCTTTCCCCCTCCCTTCTCCTTTCTCTAAAAATAAATAAAATCTTTAAAAATCTTTTTTTAAGTATTATTTACAGAAGTTTTTAACTTAATAAATATAAAATATATTTTTTCTTTTTCTTTTAAGTATATTTTATTGATTATGCTATTACAGTTGTCCCATTTTTTTCCCCTTTTATTCCCTTCTGCCCTGCAGCCCCCATCCCACCAGCATTCTCCCACCTTAATTCATGTCCATGGGTCGTACATACAAGTTCTTTGGCTTCTCCATTTCCTATACCTCCCCCTGTCTGTTTTGTGCCTACTATTTATGCCTCTTATTTCCTATACCTTTCCCCCCCATTGTCCCTCATCCCCTCCCTGCTGATAATCCTCCATGTGATCTCTATTTCTGTGATTCTGTTCCTGTTCTAGTTGTTTGCTTAGTTTGTTCTTTAGGTTCAGTTGTTGATACTTGTGAGTTTGTTGTCATTTTACTGTGCATATTTTTGACCTTCTTCTTTTTATTAGATGAGTCCCTTTAACATTTCATATAATAAGGGCTTGGTGATGATGAACTCCTTTAACTTGACCTTGTCTGAGAAGCACTTTCTCTGCCCTTCCATTCTAAATGAAAGCTGTGCTGAATAGAGTAATCTTGGATATAGGTCCTTGCCTTTCCTGACTTGGAATACTTCTTTCCAGCCCCTTCTTGCCTGTAGGTTTCTTTTGAGAATCAGCTGGTAGTCTATGGGAATTCCTTGTAAGTAATTGTCTCCTTTTCTCTTGCTTCTTTTAAGATTCTCTCCTTTATCTTTAATCTCGGGTAATGTAATTAGGATGTGCCTTGGTGTGTGCTTCCTTGGGTCCCACTTTTTTGGGACTCTCTGAGTTTCCTGAACTTCATAGAAGTCCATTTCCTTTGCCAGATTAGAGAAGTTCTCCATTGTTTTTCGAAATATGTTTTCACTTTCTTGCTTTTGTTCTTCTCCTTCTGGCACCCCTATGATTCAGAAGTTGGGACGTTTAAAGATGCCCTGGAGGTTCCCAAACCTCTCCTCATATTTTTGAATTCTTGTCTTTTCATTCTGTTCTGGTTGACAGTTTATTTCTTCCTTCTGCTCCAAACTGTTGATTTGAGTCCCGGTTTCCTTCCCGTCACTGTTGGTTCCCTGTACATTTTCCTTTATTTCACTTTGCATAGCCTTCACTTCTTCCTCTATTTTGCGACCATACTCAACCATTTCTGTGAACATCCTGATTACCAGTGTTCTCAATTCTGCATCTGATAGGTTGGCTATCTCTTCATCACTTAGTTATATTTTTTTTGGCGCTTTGATCTCTTCTTTCAATTGGGCCATATTTTTTTTGTCTTGGTGCACCTGTTATATAATTAGGGGCAGAGCCTTAGGTGTTTGCCAGGGCAGGGCAACTCACATCGATGCTTGTGGTGCTGTATGTTAGGGAGGGGTCCAAGAGAGAACAATGCTGCTTGCTGAGCTCTTGGCCAGATTTCAGTCACTTCCTCCTCTACCAACAAGCAAATTGGGCCCTTCTGGGGCTGATTCCTGGGTAGGTGGTTTTGTGTATGATCTAGGACCCTGTGGGTCTCTTCCACAAACTCTCCTGTGAGGCTGGGAGTTTCTCCCTCTGCCACAACCCCCACAGGTTTTTTCAGACAGAGGCTTTGAGGCTTTATTTCCCTGTGATGGAACCTCGGGTTGCACAGTCTGTCTTACTCCCTAGTTCTCCCGGTTTATCTGCACGTGAATGTGGAACCACCTGCTCCACTAGCTGCAGCCTTGCCCACCCTGGCCTTCCAGCCTTCCTGGGCACCCTGGCTCCCTGTCTCTGCCCCTCCTACCGGTCTGGATGAATGTTTCTTCTTTAACTCCTTGGTTGTTGCACTTCCATACAGTTCTATTTTCTGGCAGTTCTGGTTGTTTTTTGTTTTTAAATTGTTGTTGTCTTTTGGTTGTGTGAGGAGGTACAGTATATCTACCTACGCCTCCATCTTGGCCGGAAGTCTTCAAGAAAAGGACTCAATATTTTTCTTTCATGGATCATGCTTTTGGTGTCGTATCTAAAAACTCATTGCCAGATCCAAGTCACATAGATATTCTTCCAGGAACTCAATACAAGCATAGTTTACATTGAGGTCCATGGTCCATGGTCCTTTCGGAGTACATTTTTGTGAAGGTGTGAAATATGTGTAAAGGTTCATCTTTTTGTATGTGGACATCCAATTTTCTAGTATCACTTGTTGAAATCAGTTGACTCTATTTGTATAGATCTATTTCTAGGCTCTCTGTTCCGTTCCGTTGATTTATGTATCTATCCTTTTGCCTGTGTGACACTGTCTTGATTACTATAGACTTGTAGTAAGTCTTGACATTGCTTAATATAAGCCCTCCAACTTTGTTTTTTATGAGAATTATTTTACCTATTCTACTTTGCTTTTCCATATACAGTGGTACCTTGGTACTTGTTGTCAGTTCGTTCCAGAAGTGAGGTGTGCTGAAACTGACAAGCACTGAATGATGAAGCATTTTCTCTTGCGAGGTGGCATTGTGACTTGTACGAGTTCTAGCAAGGGCACGAGTCCCAAGTAAGCACCGAGTGCTGAAACATTTTTTTCTTGTCAAAATGTGACAAATACAGGATTTGACAAGTTCCGAAGCCAATGACTACCAAGGTATGACTGAAATAATTTTCATATCAGCTTGTCAGTATCTATAGAAAAGCTTGCTGGATATTTTGGTCGAGATTGTATTGAATCTATAGGCCAAACTGGGGAGAACTGACAAGCTGACTCTTCAGTCCATGAATGCAATGTATCTGTCCATTTATTTAGATTTTCTTTTCGTGAATGTTCGGTAGTTTTTCTAGTTTTTCACATACAGATTCAGACCCCTCCCCAACATACAGCACCACAAAGCATCAATGTGAGTTGCCCCACCCTGGCGAATACCTAAGGCTCTGCCCCTAATTACATAACAGGTACACCAAGACAAAAAAAATGTGGCCCAATTGAAAGAAGAGATCAAAGCTCAAAAAAAAAAAACAACTAAGTGATGAAGAGATAGCCAACCCATCTGGTGCAGAACATATAGATGCAGACAATATCATACAGATTCTGTTAGAATCTGTTAGATATTATCCATGCACTGTTTTTGGTTGCTTTGTCATTTTTTAAAAATTCAGATTACAGTTGTACATTATCAATATAGGAATACAATTAACTTTATATATATTAATCTTGTATTCTGTGACCTTATTAAACTCACCTATTAGTTCCAAGAGTTTTTGGGGTTTTTTAAAAGATTTTATTTATTTATTTTTAGAGAGGGGAAAGGAGGGAGAAAAAGAGGGAAACATCAGTATGTGGTTGCCTCTTGAGTACCCTGTGCTGGGGACCTGGCCCGCAACCCAGGCATGTGCCCTAACTGGGAATCTAACCAGCGACCCTTTGATTCGCAGGCGGGCACTCAATCTACTGAGCCAGCAACACCAGCCAGAGCTGTTTTGTTTTGTTTTTTTAAATAGATTATTTGGAGACAGTCACATCATCTGTTAATGAAGACAGTTTTATATCTTCCTTTCAAATATGTATGTCTTTTCTTTCTTCTATTTGCCTCATTGCACTTGCTAGGACTTCCCATACAGTGTTGAGTAGGAGCAGTAAGTCATCCTTGCTTTGTTCCAGATCTTAGGAGGAAGATATTTAGTTTCTTATCTTTAAGTATGATCTTGGGTGTTTTTCATAGCTACCCTTTATAAGTTGGTGAAGTTTCCTTCTATTTCTAGTTTGCTGAAAGTTTTTTTTTATCATGAATGGATGTTTAGTTTTGTGATGTGCTTTTTGTGTGTCTCAGTGGATATTATCATAAGGTTTTTCTTATTTAGTCTTATATGACAAAGTATATTGATAGATTTTTGAGTATTAAACCAGCCTTGCGTTTCTGAGATGCAGTTGGTTAGCCAAATAGTCTGTTTCATTTTTTTCCACATTGTTCATTTTCACCAGTAACTTTATTGATTTGGATATTTTGAATAAGTCGGCCATCTCCTGCGTGGGATAACATTGATTGTTCTCAGTTGACATCTTGATTTGGTTGCCGTCAGCCTCGGCTGGCCCACCCGATCAGGGAGCGTTGTCCGGTGAGAATCTCCAGCACGAAACCTCGCAGCCATTTTCAACACGTCCGATCAGCCCCAGCACCTTCTCCATGCACTGCACAAATCTCCTTTTGCATCTCCGTGTTGTTTTTACCTTTCTTGAAATAATAAAGCATAATATGCTGAAATGTGCATATCTTCTTCCACCTTCAATGTTAAAATGGCTACACAAAAGTTCAATAATTTTGATATTTTTTAAAAATGCATGTTGATATGACAGCTGTCACAATGCAGTCTAACAAAATTGTTTCTAATGAAGTTGAAGACAACTAAGCACCACTAGAGCCATCTTATGGAAGAAATGAAATGAACTTTTTGGCCAACCCAATACCACCTTTATTTTCCTTTTGTGAGTTTTAGTAGTTTCTCTTCCAAGTAATTGGTCTATTTCATTTAAGTTGTCAAATTTATGATGTTAGAGAGATTGTAATGTTCCTTTATTATCTTTTTAATGTCTGGGGATCAGCAACAATGTTTCCTTTTTCATTCTGTTATTGGTGTATTCTCTCTTTCACCTAGTCAATTTGACAAGAGGTCCACCAAATATATTGATCTTTTCAAAGACCCAGCTTTTGGTTTTAAAGATTTTCCCTATTTCTGTTCTAATTTCAATGATTTCTGGTCTTAAAATTTAAGAAGTTTCTTTTCTGCTGTTTGTTTTGTAATTTGTTCTTTTTTGCCTGATTTCTTAAAGGAGAAGTTTAGATTTGAGACCTTTCTATTTTTCTAACATGAGCATTTTACTGTAAATTTTCCTTTAAGCACTGCTTTAGCAGCATCCCACAATTTGTGATACATTGTCTTTTCAACTTTCATTCAATTAAAAATATTTTGTTTATTTCTAGTCAAGATGGCAGCCTAGGTAAACATGGCTCGCCTCTTCCCACAACCACATCAAAATTACAACTAAATTTTAAAATAACCATCACTCAGAACCATCAGAAATCAGGTTGAATAGAAATCTGACACCTATAGAATTAAAGAAACCAAATCCAGATTGGTAGGAAGGGCAGAGACGTGGAACAGGCTGGTCCCACATCCACATGTACTGGATAAAATTCTTGAGGGATGCAGGAATGAGGAGTCCCAGTCCCACACCAGGCTTCCCAGCACGGGGTTCCAGTACCAGGAATATAAGTGCCCATAACTTCTGGCTGCAAAAACCAGAGGGGATTGAGTTGGTGAAAGAAATTTCTGGAGTCCAAAGCCATTCCTCTTGAAGAATCTACATACAGATTTACTCAGACTCACAGCCTCTGAGCTCCAGCACTGGGGTAGCAGCTTGAAAGTTGCCAGAGGCATACAGGGAGGAACTGTAGGGTCTAGCCTCAAGGCAAGGCTAGGGGACAGCTTTCTCCCAGACAGAAGGACAGACAGAGGCCATTGTCCAGTTTCTGAACCCTCCTCACTCGGAGCCACAGAGCTGGCGAGCTGGCGCCATATCTGAGATTCCATCAATCTGACCAACACTGTTTGCCCTCAGTGTCAGTGAACTCTCCTGAGGCTCCTCCCCACCCAACATGCAGATGGTGACCATGACTTTTCCATAGGAATGGCTGGTCTTGACTCACGTTTCACAATTTCTTAAATCCTATCAAACAAGCAACAGCTAAGTGGCCCCAGGTACAGCACTAATAACAGCCAGCCTAGATTCACAGCTTGGCTTTGCCTGGAAATCTCCAAGCCCAACATAAGCAGCAACCTTCTCAAATTGATTTATAGCTCAGGTAGGGTGGCCCTGGACAAAACACAGGTGGGGGCTGACCTTGGCCTGCATCACCCAGGAAACCCCAGCACCTTTGCGTCCAGTGGACAGCTACAGACCACCTTGGTGCACCACCACCCTGCCCCTGCACAGCTGATCCTCCACAGAAGGTGGAGGTTGGTGGGCAGTAGTCAACAGCCAGTCATTGCAGTGGACTGGTCCAGGTAAATCCCTTCCGTTAACCTGCCACAGCAACCAAGGATCAACTACAAGAGGAGGGTGTACTCAGCCTACACGAAGGGCACACCTCAAGTACCCAGCTTTGGTAATAGTGGAAGCTGCACCACTGGACCCTACAGGACACCTACTACATTAGGCCACACTACCAAGACAGGGAGTCATAGCAGCTCTACCTAATACATAGAAACAAACATAAGGAGGCTGCCAAAAGGAGGAGACCAAAAAACATGGCCCAAATGAAAGAACAGATCAAAACTCCAGAAAAAGAATAAAACAAAATGAGGGTAAGCAATCTATCAGATACACAGTTCAAAACATCTGGTTATAAGGATTCTCAAGGAACTTGAGACCTGAACAGCATAAAAAAGATCCCACCAGAAATGAAGGATACACTAATTGAAATAAAGAACAATTTATAGGGAAATAACAGAGTGGATGAAACTGAGAATCAAATCAATGATATGGAACATAAGGAAGCAAAAAACAACCAATCAGAATAAGAAGAAAAAAATCCAAAAAAACGAGGATAGTTAAGCAGCCTCTGGGACAGCTTCAAGCATTCCAACATTCACGTCATCCTTTCCTAATTTGGTAAAGGAAATAGACTAGAAGTTCAGGAAGCACAGAGAGTCCCAAACAAGATGGATATAAAGAGGCCCACTCCAAGACACATCATAATTAAAATGCCAGAGATTAAAGATAAAGAGAGAGTCTTAAAAGCAGTAAGAGAAAAACAGTTAGTTACCTACAGGGGAGTTCCCAGAAGACTGTCAGCTGATTTCTCAAAAGAAACTTTGCAGGCTAGAAGGGATTACCAAGAAATATTCAAAGTCATGAAAAGCAGGGACCTACAGCCAAGATTGCTCTACTCAGCAAAGCTATCATTTAGAATCGAATGGTAGATAAAGAGCTTCTCACACAAGAAAGGAGTTCATCATCACTAAACCATTATTTTATGAAATGTAAAAGGACTTAGAACAGAGACAGAATAATGGAGAGTGTTTTGATGGTTGCCAGATGGGAAGGGGTTGTGGGGGAATGGGTGAAGAGGTGAGGGGATTAAGAAGTACAAATAACTAGTTACAGAATAGCCATGGGGATGTAAAGTACAGTATAGGGAATGGAGTAGCCAAAGAACTTATATACATGACCCATGGACATGAACAATACTGTGGGGATTGCCTGAGGAGTGGGGGGTGCTGGGCGGAGGGGTGCAAAAGGGGGAAAATCGGGACAACTGTAATAGCATAATCAATAAAATGCAATTTAAAATATTTTGTAATTTGTGCCTTTAAAAAAATCTCTGGTTTATTCAGAAGTGTGTGATCTCAATTATAAATATCTGAGTATGTTTCCAGATAATATCCTGTTAGTGATTTCTAGTTTAATCCTGTATGGTCAGGAAACATTTTGTAAATTTTAATTCTATATGTTGATAATTTACTTAATGGCTCACTCTGGTGTATCTTCATGAATGTTCCAAGTATACTTGAAAATTATATCTATTTTCTATCCAGAAAAAGTCCAGCCATTGGCAACATATTGAGAACAGATTGAACGACATCGATGTAACCTGGCAGCCAAGGAGAGTGGACTGGAATGCGCATGTGTGAACAGTGACGACTTCACTGTACTAGTCAGTGGGGGCGGTAGACGCTGTTGAGTGAGCATGTGTACTGTGTGGCCATCACATTAAAAAATGACTGAGCTAGTAGAGCAATAAATCTGCATTAAACTTTGCATTAAGCTTGAACATTTCCTCTGTGGAAACTATTCGGATGATTCAGAAGGCCGCAGCTATGGGCAACTGCTGACTGGCAGCTTCATCATGACAATGCACCCGCTCATGCATCACGTGTCATACAGAGTTTTTTGCAAAACACCAAATCACCCAGGTGACTCAGCTCCCCCTACAGCCCAGATTTGGTGCCTTGAAATGTCTGGCTTTTCCTAAAGTTAAAATCACTTTTGAAAGGGAAGAGATTTCTGACCTTTGATGAGATTCAGGAAAATACGACAGAGCAGCTGATGGAGACTGAGAGAACTGTGTGAGGTCCCCAGGTGCTGACTTTGAAGGGGACTGAGGTGTCATTGTCCTGTGTACAACGTTTCTTGTATCTTCTTCAATAAATGTCTCTACTTTTCCTATTATGTGGCTGGATACCTTCTGGACAGACCTGGTATTATCTTGCTGTTGAACAGAGTGCTCTAAAGATGTCATGTAGTTGTGTCTTGCTTTTTTATACTATAGAAATATCAGGTCAGGTTAGTATATATAGAGAATGTACATGCACATACATAGGTTAGGTCATTCTGTGTGTACATATGGTTTGTTATTAGGTTCATGCACATTTAGTACTGAATGTTCATTTTTTGATCCCTCATCATTATATAATGTCCTTTTTCTTCTCTGCAGCATTCCTTGCTTTTACTCTGGGTTTTTTTTTTAACTTTTTTTAAAAGATTTTATTTATTTATTTTTAGAGAGGGAAGGGAGGGAGAGAGAGAGAGAAACATCAATGTGTGGTTGCTGGGGGCCATGGCCTGCAACCCAGGCATGTGCCCTGACTAGGAATCGAACCTGCAATGCTTTGGTTCACAGCTTGCACTCAATCCACTGAGCTACGCCAGCAAGGGCTGCTTTTACTCTGTTTTGTCTGATATTGATGCAGCTGTCCCGCTGTCCTTGGACTAGTATTTTCATGATATCTTTTTCTGTGCTTTTACTGTTAACCTACCTATGTATGTATATTTAAGTGGATTTTTTATAGACAGAATAAACTTGGGTTCTATTTTTTTTTAATCCAGTTGACAATTTCTGTCTTTGCTGGTGTGTTTACAACATTCTCATTTAAAGTGATGGATTAAAATCTATCATTTTGCTAGTTACTTTCTATTCCTTCTGTTCTTTGTTTCTTTTTTCCTGCTTTCTCTTTGGTTAAATGAGCATTATTTTTAAGGTTTCATTTTGGTATCTGTATTAATTTATTCCTTAGAATTGTTTTTAAAAACTTTTTTTGCTCTCCCACAGGACTTACAATATAGTACATTGTAAGTTAATGTGCGCTGCCTTCACGTATAGTCCACCACTTTCTGTGTACTGTAAGGTCCTTCTAAGAGCATATTTCAGTATCTCCCTCTAGTCTTTGTGCTGTGTTCTCATATATTTTGCTTTGTATAGCTGTAAACACATGGTTCGTTGTTACTGCTTGCTGTGGACCAGGGGTCGCCCACTTTCCTGAAAGAGCAGGTGGTGATTGTACACCTGTGAGCCGAACCCACCAGCATGTTCTCCGTCTCAGCCCGGGTCCTGCCTGTGAGGCGGCTTCGTTCCCTGCGGAAATGCGCAGAGGTGCTAAGCTTCCCACAGTGGCAACTTGTCTCCTTCAGCGTGCGCGTGCTTTCCGCCCGGCGGCGTCCCAGCGCTCACCCGGCAGTCTGTACCGAACTGCTTCGCTCTGCCTTTTGCTTGCTTTCCTCCCTTGGTGGCCGCGAGTGGCTCTGTTCTTCACGCTCACAGACAGGAGTGCTGTGTTCTCTCCTGTAGCATCTCTGTGTGAACATACCTGTGTCAACACCGAAGTCCAGAGGACGTGACTGTGTTCTGGGCTCAGTGGGGATTGTGAGAAACGGGTTCAGAAACTTGTGGTTAGAACGGGGCAGTCGTGACTTGCATGTAAGCACTGTCATAGCTTCAAACCCCGTAGCTAGTTCTGGGAGCAGCACTATTGACTGGACCCGTGGGTTATGAGGGTGTACTTATAATGGGAATGCTGTGTGCAATCTGGGGGAGCTAACTGACTATTTACATGTAATAAGACACGCCTTATATGTGTGTATGTCTATATATAGATACAATGTATATATGTATACAATGCGTATAAGTAGATACAACATTTACAGGTATATATACATATATATGTGACTTCTCCAGGTTGGGTCTTCCAAAATTCCCCCCAAGATTTTGAGAAATATCAGACCCCTGAGCCCATGTTTTGGTTCCAGACCATCGGTCAGACTCTGCTTCGTCTTCTTGCCCAGCTGAGCCCCAGTGTGTCGGAAAAGCACCCGCTGGTGTCCACAGATGGTGTGTTCCTGCTCACATTCCCTCTCTCTTTTCCTTTTTCTTCCAGTCGTGGCATTCCTGGTGGCTTTTCATCAGAACAAGCAGCTGATTGGAGACCGAGGACTGCTGCCCTGCAAAGTGTATCTGAAGAGCGTGCAGCAGCACTTCCAGGGGCGGGTCGGCTGGGACGCTGTGAGCTCCACCCCGACCCTCCTCTGGCTGCTGGACTGGTCCCACATGGACTCCAACCTGGACGCCCTCGCGCTGCTCGGGTTGGGCATCTCAGCTTTCATCCTGGTCACAGGCTGTGCCAATATGATCCTCATGGCTGCGCTCTGGGTCCTCTACATGTCCCTGGTCAATGTGGGACAGATCTGGTAAGTGGGAGGGACTGGGCATACATGAGCTCGGCGTGCTGTAACCCGGCTGCTTGGGGACGTTACATACCGCATAGCAAACCACAGTCTCCTGGCAGCTGGAGGGACTGAGCAGGCTTTCTCCTTACATTAGTTCAGGAAAATATCACTTTAATGAGGCCGTGGTAAAGAGTGCTAATTGCCAGTCAACCAAAATGCAGGGACCTTTCTTCTTCGGGAACAATTGCCATTCCTTTGGGAATGACATGACTGCCCTGAGGCCACACGGCCAACCCATTGCAGCCAGCAGGGCCGTGAGGTGGAGGTGGAAGTTGCTGGCTGTGCTTCTGGTGATGGGGTTGACTTGGGGGTTTAAGCCTGTTGCTCCTACCCTCTCCTGCTCCTTCCTTGTCAACGGACCTTGACCAGTTAGTACCAAGGGTCACAGACCAGGCTAGCCCTGCTGGGGGAGTGGGCTGCAGTGCCGAACAAATCAGAGGTGATGATGGAGCTCCACGGAGGTGGGGAGAGTGGGGAGGTCCGTTGGAGTGCACACAGGGCACGTGGGCGTGTCCGGGCAGCCTGTGACCTGGGGTAAGCCAGGATGAGCTCAAGGGGCCCTGAAGTGCCGTGGTTTATTTAAACTGGTCAGACGCCTGTCTTCTCGCCACTCTGGATTCCACAGATAGGGAAGATCGCCTAACAGAGGCAGCACAGAGACCCCGGGAGATAAGATGGAGCTTTAAGAGAACGCTCTAGGAAAAGAGTGGGTGTTTGTGCAGACATTCGGGGGTAGGTATGCGGGTTGGTGTCTGCATAGCTAGGCACGAAGCAGTTGTAGGTTCGGGGTGTAGGGGATGTAGGAAGTGGGTGGGGGATGGGTTTCTGTGTGGATGTTTAAGAGGTGGGCGTGGAGGTGGTGTCTGTGTAGACATGTAGGAGGTTCAGCCCTTCTGGGGCCACCGTTGGGACGGTCCCTCCAGGGCCTATGTGCGCTCTGGGAGAAAAGCTTTGTCAGTGACCTGACAGGTGTGTTCCATGCTGGCCCAGGATGGAGAGGGTCACTGGGCCCTAGGTCAGAGAGCGAAGCTTCCCAGAGAGTGGACGTTAACCCAGGAGGTCCGACTCCTGGGCATGAGGAGTTGACTCTCAGTTCCCCTGTTGACTTATGTTTAAATGGTCACACAGCTGTGGCGTGGGCTGGGCTCTGTGTGGCAGTCCCCTCTCAGCTCCATCATCTGTGCCCTTGTTCCCACACAGGTGAGCATTGCTATGAGAGGCATCCGGGTTGGATCTTTCTGCCCCTCTTCCTCTTGTAGGAAGGGCTGGTTTGTGCTGGGCTTGCGTTGGGACTAGTGTGAATGACGCGCAGTGTGTGCGCAGGATGTGCAGCCCCCAAATTCAGCCTGTGAAAAGAGGGCTTGGTGTCTCATCACCCTGAAATCCCCTCCACTCTGCTGCCCGGCGGCCTCATTTCAACAAGTGACTGCTGAGAGCAGACGCCGTGGCAGTCAGGGTTTGGGACTGAGGAAGAGACCGTGGGGCTTCAGCGTTTGCAGCCAAGGTGTGAGTTGTCCGCGCTGGGGAAAAAGACCAAGGGCTACGCCTCTGGTTACTTGACCATGGCATCTTTGTGGGCACTCACACAGGCCACTGAGTGGCTGACAACATATCACTATGGCAGTGCACCGTGTCTCAGTTCCACACAGAAACTGTGTTGGTTCCTAGAGGGGGAGCATGTTAAACATGATTGATTGCATTTTATTTTCGTGAAGGACACGGCAGTGCAGGGGAACTGAGGGTGGTGCATGGTTAGGTGTGTCTGGCGTCTCAGGCAGACCTGGAACATGAAGCAGCTGTGAGGCAGAGCTGCTACCTTCACTCCCATCTGCCCCTTCCTGCATGGCACACATTGGTGCCACCACACAGGCATCTGCCCGACGTGGCAGCCATTGGTGACTACTGCCCACCTCCAGTTGCCCGCGCAGTAGTTCACCCGCACAAGGGGCTTCTGACTGGGTTTTTCTGTGATGTCCAAGGGGCTGCTGTTTCTTGAGACCTGCGACTTCAATCCACGCCAGAGAAAGGAGAATCCTAGGCGCCTTGGCCCCTCTCTAACAGCGGGAGTTACAGAGTGGGAGAACCCCACGGCAGGGTCACACGCAGAGATGGCACGCTTCATCTGCAGCAGGTGGCCCCATCATGCCTCCCCGTACCTGGCAGCCAAGCCACATCGACTTCAAGTTTTACTTCAAAAAGTATTTCTGGGGAGTTCCGGCCAAGATGGAGGCATAGGCAGTCGCACTGTGCTTCCTCGCGCAACCAAGACTGAAAACAACAAAGATTGAGAAACAATTAACAACCAGAACAGAGGGAAATTAATTGAGCAGAAGTCGGGCTCCAGTACATCCAGACCGGTAAGGAGCGGCGGAGTCGGAGGCCTGCGAAGTGGGGTCAAGGGTTCCCGGTGGGAAGAGGCGCTGGCTGGCAGGCGCGGGCGCGCAGGGCGCAGACGGCAGCGGATAGACCGGCGGCGGATGCTGGGCGCGGAAGCGCGGAGGTGACTAGCAGACCCAGTGAGAGGCGCAGGGCAGCTGGCTGTCCGCAGCCACACGTTCGCGCACACACTAAGTGAAAACGGGCAGCGCCGCTGCGTTTCAAAGCTTAAGAGCCCCGTCTGGGAACTGAGGCAGGGAGACTCTCCCAGCCTCACTGGAGACTTCTCGGGGAAGCCCACAGAGTCCGAGAAAGTACACCAGCCCACCGCCCGGGAGCCAGCACAGCAAGGGCCCAACTTGCTTCTGGGAGGCAGTGGAGGGGACAGAAGTCCTAGAGAGAGCGGAGCAGGCGCCATTGTTCCCTCTCAGACCCCGCCCCCACATACAGTCACAACCCAGCGACTGGGGTGCCCCGCCCCGTGAACACCTAAGGCTCCACTGCCCTTACGAAACAGCCGCATCCAAACCAAAGGAAAATTAAAAAGATGGCTCAAACATATTTG